>RANZ01000469.1:0-28394 GCA_009805285.1 Neurospora terricola FGSC 1889 | reverse complement strand
TTCATCCATGTCACCATCTCTGGCCAGGCTTGTTTCAAGGAAAAGTCTGTAGCCGGCACAGCAAGTACACTCTATAACGTCGCGTTATGCACTCGTTCTTCGCGGTCTGCCCTGTTCTGTTACTGTCAATTTTACCATTGCGGTTACCGTACATACACTGTCATTCATGGTACTGTACCCTTACATTTACCGTGCCCTGCCGTGCCCCTGTATCGTGACCATTCATACAGTATGAAAGTTACAACCTCCGAAACTTTGCAGTTTACCACTGGAATCTGCGAGCGGCAGGCGGACCACAAGGAGACCGCAAGAGAGTATTTTCCCCATGGGGCTGTTCAGCCGAAGCCCAGCTAGAAGGACATAAGCAAGGTCGGCGTGAAAATTGATGGTTAATTTTGTGAATACAAACTTCCATTCCTTCAACCTGATCATCGAGACGTTCATGAAAAAGTTCGAATTGTCCGCCTGAGGGCAGTTCAAGCCATGTGTTCGTGCTGTGTTCGAGGGAGGCTTGAGTCCCAGGTCCTGCAGGCCTGGRCAGCTAATCCAGGCATGCTACATCGGTCTGTGTAGTGCATTAGTGTTAGTAGATCTCGGGCTGCTGTTAGCGCATCAGTATGTGGGGTCCCTTGAAAGGGCGACTCTGGGAGGGAACTTGTTAGAGCCACTAGCACTAACACCCGTTAGCACTAACACCCGTCAGCACTAACAGAAACAGTCCCTCTTCTACCCTTCATCTTCGCACCATTACTGTTTTCAGGTCACCACTATCAATTAGATGGAAACGATTATTCTGTCGATGTCAACTATAATGCTCTCCTAGAATACAGAGAAAGAAAAGCAACCGAAACGCTTAGTAAACTGTAACCAACTATTATCTTGATTTCGACCTTCGTTATCCTCCCAGGCTCGTCTCCTCTGTGCGAGTGTCCGCCCATAACCGATGCGGATTTAAGAAGCAATAATCCTCCTCGAAACTGAAAAGGCACGCTCGGTTGGTCTCATCTCAACTGCCACTTGATTTACCGTGCTTCTCTGGCTCACGCAGTCAGGCAGACTGTGAGAAAACTCGGATGTGATGTGCGTGTGTAGGTATCTGGGCTAGCCAGTTGCTTCCCACTATCCTGCGTTGGAATCCTAAGCCCTGACAAGTCAGTTTACGTTGTGGATCTCATGTCAGGCCCTCGGGATCTTGAGTGGCTTACAATGATTCAGGACGTATCCATGGAAACCCCGTTGTCACCATTATCACCATCTGTCTCCAAGGAAAGAGACCCAAACATGTCGAGTAACTCGTCCTGAGGAATGGCGCGGTTGTTTGAGTCCTGGATGGCGCGGTTCTTCAAGTTCAGCAAGGCTCTAGAGTCAAGCCACTCCTGAATATCGCTTCTGCTGTAGGGACCAGTCTTGAACTGTTCCTTATCCCCAAATGCCGGAAAAGTGGGAAGTGGATGTCTGTAAACGCTATGTTTCTCATAGACATGGTCTCTGACAATATCATTTGCCMAGGGSCCCTKGGCAATGAGGCTCCAGTAGTCGTTGAACTTCTGTCTGGCGAAAGCCTGCATCTCGTCGTCAAGGTCAAGCTGGATAGAGCACGGAGACTGCATCAGCTTGTCGAGAGTCAATTCGGGTGCAAAGATGACCTGAATCATGAGCAACTCAAGTGAATAGCTGAAAGGGAAAGATAGAAAAGAGAAGTGAAAATCATCGCTTGGTATGTTGCTCGGTACAACTGTGTCTTCAATGAATTTCAGGGCCTTTTCGCGCTGCAAATCGCCTAGATACTTGGTTCGCTTGATGTGATCCAAAGCTCTGATCAATCCGTCTGGACCACCGTCTAAAACACCATAGAGTAATAGCAAGACGTTGATTCTCGTAATCAAAGGTCGGTCGATGCCGCTTGCTTCAGCAAGCCTCTGCCATTTGGCTTTGGCCTCGCCGGCACTCATTGTCATAAGTTCATGGGTGTGAATCAAGGCCCTTTGGCCAAGTGGAAAGCTGGCTGTAACAGATGACATCATAGAATCTGCAACAGATACTGGTCAGCATTTGGTGATAGTAGTCCCACAGTGATCTGGGCCAAAGTAGTTCATACCGTCCATGACTGATTGGTCTTTGTTTGAGCAGTGAATTGCGAGGCCGGCAAAACAGGCTGATAGGCTGATGGTAATCGCGTCACGATGTTGGATTGATGTTGGAGGTTGGGAAGCCGAGATCCAAAGTGAGCAGTCGGGCTGAAGAGCTAAATTTCACGTTGAGTATGCCAAATGCGGGATATCGATGTGTTGTCGAACAATGAGGATTTTTTGGGAGAAGGTCACAGAAAAGCCAAAGGTATAAATGCAATGCAAGCGATCACAGGTTGACAGAGGGCGGAAGTCTGGGCGGTGACTGTAGCGCGGGTCTGAAGGGCTCCGGGAAGGAAGATTTTGTTTCACGGGCAGGAGGAAGGTGAATGGCTGACTGGAAGAAGTAAACGCAGTAGTAGAGTCACAAAGACGACCAGACTTTACCTTCCTCCGACAGTTAGCCCAGTGCACCTTCCCAGAGGCCATTTCGGTCCACGACCATGCCACAGACTGGTGGCAAAATATAGATGATGGTCGGGTCCTGCCCATATGGCTGAGTCACCTGGGATTTCGAAGAGAGTGGGTTTGTTGGGCAACTATTTTCATCAAGGGAGGTACAAGAAGCAACATAGGCTAGATCATCTCTTGAACCCCCCATGTGCATGTACCATGAGCAACCACAAACACCGAGATCCCGACCTCCGTACTTGCTCAAAACTTTAGACTCCATGTCAACCACACGTACTTTCCCTTCTCAACATACGACGTAAACCGCAAGTCCATCGGCTTCGCATCCACATCCGGCGGTCCTCCCTGTACACTCGCCATCAAGCCATACAGTCCATACCGCAGACACTCGACTCCAGGAACCCCGTTCGGGAAGGGCCAGATCTAACAATCGTCAGCTATCAATCTCACGACTTCCAACGTCACTTGCATCAGACATCACACGGCAGCAAGGAATCAAAGAGGAAAAGAACTCGAACTCACCCCAAAACTATACCCTCCCCTGCCCTTCTCACAAACAAACGTAGTCCCCAACATCTCGCACGGCCCAGCCTCTTTGCTAGTCAGGGTAAACTGCGTGGCCCCTATCGAGTCTCCATCCTTGCGCACGGCGACGAAGGTGCCGCAGGAGTTCTCATCGGTGGTCCAGCGCCCGGAAGCCGTGAGGCAGCCGAGGTCGTCGTGGGTGGCTCCGTCCCAGAGGGTGCGGATTTGGCCGGTGCCGGAGAAGCTTGTGGTGAGGTTGCTGGAGCGGGAAAGGACGGAGGTGGAAGTGGAGATGGTGGTGATAGGGGTGGCAGTGGAGATGGTGAGGAGGAGTGTGAGGAAGGTGAGGGTTGTTTGTATGAGTTGGACCATCTTGAGTGATGTGGTACTGGTTGTTGGATGAGTGGTTGGCAAGTGTCTCCGTCAAGTGTCGTTGTGTGGATGTCCCGAGGGTATGGTTCGATTTGTGTGCACGGCGAACGGGGTAAGGGGACTTTGGAGAAAGAGCAACCTGGTGGAGCTGATGCAGGGAAAGGGGAGGAAGCGAGGTGGTAGCAAGTTATTGAAGTCAAAGGGTAGGACAGTGGTCTGTCTTCTTTGGGAATTGCGGAGAGGAGTTGATGTCACTCAATGGCCGTTTTGAGACACAACGATGGAGTTCGAGACCGTGGTTCCGGAAGGCGGAACTGCCAAGTATTTAAGTCCGGGGAAGCAAGTATCATGGATCTCGTCTCATCCTTCCTTGGAATGGTCACCATCTTGCTTGCGTGACAGGGGAAAGGGGTGGGAGGAAGTTCGGAAAGCATATGGTACACTCCGTAGGAGCCCCTTACCCGTTCAGGAAGGGTTGATGTAGTTGGTTCCCCAAGGAGCCTCAGAAGCGGACCAGCCCAGCAGGTGCGATGATGTTTAAAGCTCGCAAGTTGGGGGAAGGAACACTCGCCAATGAGCCGAGGGTGTGATGGAATGGTTCTGACACTTTCCATTGCCCCTGTCCGTCAATTGGTAAGAGTTGAATCATCATCCAACGGTGCATCGCGTGGAAAACTGGAAAGTGCCTCAACCTCCAATCCAATTATCCAAGTAAACAAGCAGGTACACCCCCAAGACCCCTTCATACGTTATCCGACCGGTAAGCCCTACCGGGATTGGAAGGTTGAAACGCATGCGGGGCACAACTTCACAATGGAAGGTACCGTGGGGAAAACCGAGAAGTATGAGTGGTGTGCTCAGGAGGCACGGAGGCACACACGATGCGTCCAGCCGTGTGGCTTTTCCTTGGCTTACACTCGCGGTACCTATGGCCCCGCATTCTTCATTGCCGTTTGAGGCACTGTCGGAAGATAGACGACGGACATGGATGGCTGAGGAAGGTGTGAGGTGAGACATTTGGCAATAGCCCAACAGGAGGGGTTGCGTTGATTGAAAGAAGTCACGACCATCCTTCCGATTCTTCGCGCCGCATGTCCGATAAAGAGGGTTTGCAACGCGCCGAGGAACAACGTGAGCGGCCGTTGGGCTTATTCCCGGAGATCTGGACTTCTGGGAATCTGTAAGCAGCGCAGGTGACGAGAGAGCGCTGTAGAGTTGTTTAAAATGCTGACCGTTGATGGCGACTTGGATGACAGACGGATTAGCTCAACTACCGCTTGGTCTTGGCGACTGTGAGGCAGGTACATCGTCAACCAAGAACCAAATAATGACGGGTTTTGGTTCTTACACCAGCGAAAATTTGACGTGAGGATAACAAAGGGATTGGTAATGGCCGTATAACGTGTTAAGCGGCACGCAATGCAGCTCATTACTCGAACGGACACAGAACCCATGGACCCCGTTCTAAGGAAAGAGTGATGGTCTGGATGAAGAATTGACAAGAAACACTTGATGGAAGGAGCAATGAACGGATAACAGCATGACCTAGTGTTTGGGGTAGTTCTTTCACATAATCCTCAATGCAACCTAGACGTATATCACCTTCCTTGTCAACCCAACCCACGCTCACGACATGAGAGACAGAGTGGGATGTACATACACCCCCAGAAAGGAAGGTTTATTATGATCTTGTGATGAGGCTCACTCACTTGCAGATATTCACCACCCAGCAGCATCAGAAAGACAAACAACGCCGTATGTCCGTCGATAGATGCAATCCTCCAATATCACCAAAAACACCAGTCCATCAAAACGAAAGACAACTTCAAGATGGCCACATCCGCAAACCCATCCCCGAACTCATGTCCGTGATGGCAGGCTATTGACCGTTAGCAAACCACCACCTCCCACCACATCCCTCCCCCCTCAAATAACCCTCAAAACCTCCTCCCTCAACCCCACAACCACAAACTCGTTAATCAACAAGCTCAACTGCTGCTCATACGTCTCATGCGCCAGTCTAATCCTCTCCTCCACCAGCCCATCGATCCTTTGCTCCTTCTGCAGATCCAGCATTCCGTTTCCATTCATGTTGCTATTGCTATTGGCATTCGCCGCGTTATTCGCTGCGGAGGCCGCCGCAGACGTGTAGAAAAACACATTCTGTCTTCTTCGTCGGTTGTTCTTGGCTTCTTGCTTGAGTAAGCGGAGCCGGTCTTCGAGTTCGGTTTTCAGGTTTTTACGTCGGCGGATGAAGGCTTCGAGGAACTTTTTGAGTTGGATGTGCCGGATTATGTCGGCGCGGGTGAGGGTGTTGGGGGTAGTAGTGGTGGAGGGGTTGGTTGGGTCGTCGGGGGTTGTTGAGTTGGTGGTGCTGGTCGGGGGGATGAGGGTTGTCGGGCTGTTGATGGGTTGGGTTGTGTCGTTGCTGTTGCTGTCGTGAGAATGTTTGTTGTAGTTGAGATTGCTGTCAGAGATCCGGCTTTGTGAATAGCTGGGCGAGCGTTTGGGCTGGAGTGACAGCGGTTTGATGGGGCCGATTCGGAGGGCGCTTGGAGGTTTGATATCAGTGAAGTGCCTCCGCAAACTGCGCGGTCGCTCGTCTGGTAGGTAATCTGAGTGATCCATGTGTGGACTTTGGCTGTGGATACCATCAATATTGTGTATTGTCACCACGAGGGGCGACGAGTACGCATACCTTTCCGAGGTTTGAGAGTCTGTATCCATGGCGCTGCGTAACAGAATGCCGGATCTCAAACTTTGGTGAGAGTAAGTGGGTGCCGGACGACAACGGCTGATATGAGAATGGAAAGGATTAGTTTTGGGGGCAAATGGTTTTCGGAGGACTCGTAGATCTCTCATGAACGTACAATGATATTGTGCGTCCTTTCCTTGCAATGCCGTGCATAGAATAAGATCGCACCGGGTTCATATGATGATGACGCCCATTTCCAGACAATTCCAAGTGGTTTTCCACGGCCATCGTCGTAAGACAGGAAGATCTTGTCAAGTTCAGCGGTAAATACGTACATTGGTCATGGATGCATGAAAATAGCGGGATAAGCTGTGTGATCTCTGCAATGTAGGAGCAAATATATGACGGTGTCTATCCCCTGGCCTGACTTTGAAGTGCCTTCCGCGGTGTCAGGTCATCCCTGCATATTCTTTCAATCGAGACTTGACTGAGAAACGCTGGACGGGAAAGATTGGAAGTGGAAATGTGTACTTGTGAGAAAGGGCTGCCTACCCAGATCCCTAGCAATCACGCCTGTTTGAACCGTTTCCCGAGACCTACCTAGATCAATCCACCCTCCTCCAGAAAAGCCCACTCGACATCATTCTCAAGTTTATTCCGTGGATCTGAGCAGTATAGCGATATAGAATTAACCACCCTGAACTTGTACATACCTCGGCTACAGCTCTAAAATCCACGAAAGAGGGTCCAGGCCAACATATGAAATCTTGATTTCCACGCTACTTTCCTTCACCGTGGTTAACATTACCAGAGCGACAGTTAAGCCATTCCAGTTGTCCCTCCGAACTGTTGTTGCATGGAAAAAAATAAAAATGGAACTTCGACCCCATCCATCTCGTGAACATCTGTGTGCAACAGGTCCTCCGGAGGCCAAGATCGCAGGCAACTGAAATCGACTTCGGACCCTTCTAGCTCATGAATATCTCTGTGCAACAGGTTTTCCGGGGGGTGTAAGTTGCGCGAATTTGATAGTAAGGACCACGTCCAGTAAAGGTTGGCCCGTAAACTCTTCGCTGGTCAGTTCGAAGGTGTATTTCCCCAACCATTCGCGCAACACAGCGGGTCGTCCAAGGGTAGCGAGTCCAACAATTGCCTGGTCCATCTCGCTCGGTTGCGACGAACATCTGACCATCAGCCACGACAATAGTGCTCGATAATCAATGCGACGATAGTTTTTGCTTGTCCCCCTGTATCCCGACAAAGCCTTAAAGTCTGAGATCTCTTCTCCTTTTGCCAAATAAACAATCTTTGTCCAATCCAACAATATGCACGAGTAGGAACCGTGTGATTTCCTGATAACCGTATTTCGACCCCATACCACGACAACCAATGGTGGCCAGTTGTAATCGTTGTGGACTGATAATCCCACTTCTAATATCATTGCTCCACAGGCCTCAAGACAAATCGAACTCTCTGGGGTGTGTGTGTCTCCTGGGAGAACAATCTCCCAATGTTCAAAAACAGGCCCCCCCCATTCAGGCTCCCCATAGAATAGGCTGTCTGCTGTTCCAGGGACTGGCACTAGCGAGCATGGACGGGTTTCTACTAGACAAGACCTTCCGTGAGAGGGAGCAGGCAGACCCTTAATGTCAAGCCTAACGGCAGGAGTCCATGCCTTGGAGGCCTTGACGCCCAGATTGGCAGAGCTGTTGAAAGAATCATTCTGGACTTGCGCTGGTTTCCGAAAGTATATTCGAACGGTTCTGCGATGTGCTTTTGACAGGTCGAATTCATCTTCGACGGTAGTTAATGGCTCTAGGATTGGCACGTCAACGTGACTCCTGATCACACTTCCCAATGCCGGAGTTACTTTGGACAAATATCGAGTGGCGGTTCGGTAGAATTCGTTGGTTGGATTCGCGTGATGAACATGTTCCAAGATTATGGCAGGGCGAGACATGTGTTCTGAACCAAAATTACAGAACAAAACACCCAGAAATGCGCTCTGAAAACCTGGCCTCAATGGGGGACAGAGGTACAGGGGTATCTCAAGCGTCTTTTCAAATGGTCTTAACGCAGTGGTCGCTGAGCGATTCGAGTGTGGGAAACCAACGTGGTGAATCGGCCGAATATCAGAAGACATTAAGTAGTCTCTCGGTGATCCCGCTAGTAGATCGTGGTTATGGTCCGTACTATGTCTAAAGGCGAGAATTGACTGGTCATCAGAGATCTTGAGGATCTCCTGTTGCAACCGGAAGAAAGCTTGAGAACCCTCCCCGTATAGTAACGGCATATTAACGCCAAAGATTCCAAGGAGAGAGTATGCTTCATCCTCAAGTCGCTTGGTTGACCTGTTGGATGCCCAAGAAAATTTCTGGGCAACACTATATCGATTGAGGTAGGTCGTGAGGGTAAAAGGCCAAGGGGCATCAGGCCTTGTTAACAGGTCATCCGGTATCCCTGTGGCTTCAACTATTTTTCGTGCCAGATTCGGCTCCTGTCTCCGGCCTATGCGTCTCCATTCATTGTCGTAAAACACCACCATTTTCGGGGCAATCAGCTCTTGCAAAGTCCATCCTCTTGTAAACCAGCGGCTGTGGACAATTTGAACCGAGAGGCCACCTGTGTAGGTGACATCCGAGAGATAAGCATAGCAAACCGAGGAGTTCTGGTACCACCCAAACATAGAGTTGATAGCCTCAGAGAGATCGGCACTGCTGC
The DNA here is from genome assembly GCA_009805285.1 of Neurospora terricola FGSC 1889. NCBI lineage: Eukaryota > Fungi > Ascomycota > Sordariomycetes > Sordariales > Sordariaceae > Neurospora > Neurospora terricola. The sequence continues at coordinate 19,541 of RANZ01000469.1, read as the reverse complement.
TTTTTTCGATGCAACATGTATCAATCCACATCCATTCGTATCTGTCGCGCAGGGCTTGCTCGCAGCTTCGTTTGACCTTCAGCCATCCTTTCTTGTGTTCGGGGAAAGGCTTCTCAGCGTCGCGAATGTCGTCGAACAGGATCTCTTCATCTTCCCATGTATGGGACAGGATGGCGTAGGGTGGGACATTTCGATCGAAGAAAGTCGTCAGTCGCAGCGTGCGCACGTTGAGAAGCTGCATGGTTGTTGGTTCCCAATCGCGGGCGTCGCGATAGAATAGCGGAGTGTGCCAGTGAGCTGGTATGTTAGCCAGACACTATCCAGCCATGAGTCGACAAGAACCTCAACCAAGTGTAWTACACTTGGTTCGGCCTTCCAAATCAGATCGCTGCCATCACAGTGTCTTGGTGACATATTCCCAAACCAAACAAAGCCCACTCTGGTGAATGTCGCATGCTGGCCCGGCACACTCAGCAGTGCTAAACCCAAAGGGCGTTCGTTGACCGATCTGTTTATCACCATACAGAACAATTCCTCCGCCGGCGGTTTTTGATGATGCGATTTCAGATCATATACCAGCGTCCCGACCTCCTTGCCATTACGGTCTTGCAGAGTTGCCATATGCAACAAGTCAAGCGGTCCTCGCGTTACCTCCGTCGCTGTTACCCTCAGTATTCTTGCTTTCAGAGTGATTCTCGCCTTGGAAACCTCACCGTAAGCGCCTAGCACGGTTTCTTCCCCGTCGGAATATGACATATCCAGAACCTCACACCAAGGATCCAGTTAAGATCAAATACCCTTGCTGCGAGCCGTTGAATGCGAGAGGTCCCATATATCTCGCCCAGGACCACGACGGCAACACGTCCGACACGGGTGCTTCGGGCCATGCGGATGATGGTAGGCTTTTCCATTTCGACCTCCACCAAAGTAGTCCCATAAGGATGTCTTTCTTCCACAAGCCTGCCACGTACCTGTAACCTGTCAATCGGGCAAACGTCCGAGCAATACCTGCCAACGCCGGCAGCTTATCCGAGGTGTACGTTAAACTTCGCTCGCTATACTCTCCCACCAGACGGTACCACTGTGTCATCCTAACTGCCAACTCTAACCTCCCTTCGGACCAGTCTGGAGGGTATACGAGCTCTCTTTCTCCCTTTATGCAGCGGAATATTAGTTTAAAGGGTGTGTGGACGTCGATGGACTCTTTGAGCCGGCTGGTCAGAGGCCCACATACTTTGCGTCCTGACGGGCCGCTTTCTGTCGGCATTCCCAGTAGATCTGCTGCGCACCGTAGTGAACAATTCGCGGCGTCAAGATCTTTTCTTGTAAAACTCAGCCACGGGTGTCGAGAGGGCTCTGTTTGGACTCCTCAATCTCAAACGCTGGGTCAAGAATGGAGATAGTGCCTAGAGGGATCGATGGGTCATCTTTTGCAAGATAACTGAGGCGGCAAATCGAGGTGGTAGACACTGTTCGAGAGATGAAGCAGCCGTCTTGGGTGTTGCGGGCAGCTCGAGCAGCAATGGTCAGAAAGCTTTGGCCATAGACCTCTCCCATTGTCATGGATTCCATTTCCCAGTCTTCTTTGGAGTCTTGCAGGATGCAGAGAGAATCAATCCAAAGATATCGTATACCGAGAAGTCGGGTAATGTGAATGGCTTGCTTAAAGGTGGGAGGCAGTGACGACATCGGAATGGAATCCCCGTGAATTGCGAGGTTATGTGTCGTTGTCACTATCGGGACCTTGCCTCCCCAGCAATGACTCAGGGTGAAGTAAAGGCCATGCATCCCGTTTGATTCCACGAGACGTGGATCCTGTGTCTCATTCGGCGATCCAACGTCCAAAACGCGTGTCGGAAGTGGGGGGATTGCCACTGTATTGCAATGTTGATGATTTTCCACACAGTCCTTCAAACATTGGTTGACAAACATCATATCCTCCTCGGTACTCCCTTCAGTGGTGGGGAAGGGCCTTCCGGTTGTGCCTCCATGCCAGGAAGCCGAGTCATCTGCTTTTCGGTCAGCATCTGATGGAATGGTTAGCTACCCCAACGTCAGTTTGCTGGGATACTACTCACCCTCGTCGGTAAATATGTGTAGTCGGCCAGACAGAGCAAGTTGATAATCAGGATGCAGGGTTGGGTCGTCGACTTCATCTTCGCTTTCGCAGTCGGGGATATCGCCAGAGGTATAGACGTCCATGTAGTCGAGGTAGGAAGTGGCTCTGTCGGTTGACGCGAGTCCACAAGCTGAAAAGGAGATCTCTCTGCCTGGATACTTCTCCGAAATGTGTTCCAGCACCTGGGCTCCCGAGACCAGCCCATCATGTGACTTGCACTGGCCGAGAGCAGTCCATATGAAGCTACACAGCTTGCATCCTCTCTTTACGGATTCCTTTAACGCAAAATAGCTGGGTTGATGAGGTTGTGTCTTGTCGCCTTGCATCTCTGCCAGCGAAAGACGCTTGCACATACCGCATAGTGTTGACGTGCTGTTTTCCATGGTTTAAGCGGACATGAGCAGGAGTAATTGCAAAAGAATGAATCAGGCGAAAGGTTAAGCCATGGGGTTAAGCTCATGTGGAAGCAAAGATGAACTTGGGGTTTGAGAGGGTGGTAAAATTGCCAAAGCGCTTATTGCAAGTAGCGAACAAGAGAGAGAGAGTTGGTGCTCAAGAAAGTTCGGGGGTGCAGCTGGTCTTTATCCTCGCTCACAAGCGCCTAGGCGTCAGGTGTGCCTTTAACTTCATGATATTCCAGATGCCATTGCTGACACAACCCATCACCGCTATCGTCAGCCGCGGTAACTTGCCCTGCTGTTAATGTTCCGCGATCCGAGAAATTCAGTGGACGCGAAACTAGAGTATGACAGAGAAAAAGAAGAAGAAAAAAAGAAAAGAGCAGAGAACATAAAAACCGTCTTGCTTGTCGTATCAACGCCAAACTCCCAAGCTTGGAACAAGCCAGTATTTCCTTTCCCGCGACCAAATGCGGGGACAAAAGTGAAGGGAGGATAAAAAGCCAAAGATAAAAAGCCAAGGATGAAAAGGCGAGGAAGGAAGAGGGAAAAACCCGCCATTACCCTTCTCTCACTCTATGGTCTTCAGATAGTGCATGTTAACCGGAGTGATGGCTTTCTGYCCTCCMAGMACCGCCATGATATTCCTCATGCTCAGCTCCTCGAAGCCGATRTGYGTCTCGACCGTYCCCCCAGCATTATGGCAGGTCAGCATKACYCTTCCAGGATGGCCGAAGCTGGGTCTTCCCTCCTCTTGGGGGTTCCTCCCAACGATGTCGCGTTCCCCAAATGCCATCTTGACCAGCCTCTGACTTACCCTGGGCTCCTCAGCATGCACATCCAATGCCGCGGCGCTGATTCTCCCATCTTCCAGCGCGTCTGCCAGCGCTTCTTCATCGACCAGACTTCCCCGTGCAACGTTCACGAACCTCAATCCCTTTTTGACGTGTTTCAGGGCATCTGTGGTTATAAGAGGCTTGCCATCGGCTGAAGCAGGTGTGCAGAGCACCGCGCAGTCGGATACAGCCAAAAGGCTCTCTAGACCGGGGTAGTATGTAGCCCCGAGCGATGACTCCAAGGCCGCAGGTTTGCGCACGACGTCGTGATATGCGATCCGCATGCCAAACGATGAGCCGAGCTTGGCAGCAATCTGTTGGCCGATATTACCGAACCCTATGAGGCCGAGGACATGGTTGCGCGGGTTGTGGGAGACGGCAGTTGCGAGCGAGTGGCATGTCTGGAAGGTCTTACCGGCTGTCGAGGCCACAGATTCAGCCATGAAACCGGGAGAAGAGGACGTTGAGATGAAGTATGGAAGGGTTGCAGCACCCATGCACCAGGGGAGGTGCCGGAAGGTTGAGATGATCATTACGACAGCAAAGTCGGCCACGGCTTCGGCGGCGGCGAGGCCGGAGTTGCAATAGATGATACCTGCAAGTTAATCGTTAGCATAATGTACATTTCCTGTCGCCGTGAACCGGAAATCGTGTTTGCGCACACACACCTCTTTCACCCAAAAGTTTTGTATCCGCCCAGTCGAAGCCTGCACCCGCGCTGGCAAACACCTTGACCGAAGGCGGCAGCAAGTCGATGAGCTCAGGGTCCCAACGGCCCATCTCGCCACCAGTACCCCAAAATGGCCGGAATATGGCGCTGAAGTCCCCCCATCGTCGTTCTTTTAGTGCATTCTTGAACTCGCTTCGTTCCCTCTCCGCAGTACTTGGTCGGATCACCTCGAACGCTTGGCTAAACTCGGCATACGTCGCGGGGTTGTACTTGATGGGATCACCAATATGGAGAACAATGGGTCGACGTCTCTCGGACGGGTCTTGTTGTGGCAGTCGTAGCGGGATCGTGGTCATGGAAGCGTTGGGGGTAAGGCTAGGGAGGGGCGGCGCTGGGGAGGATGATCGTGGAGTGGATGCCGGCACTGGCGTGCTTGCAGGCATCGGCGTGTTATAGGGCTCTGCCATTGCTGGAGCGAAGGCTAGACTGGTGATGGTTTTGGTGGCTCGTTGGTTGAGGAATTGGTGTCTTGCAACTCTCGTTGCGCCTGGTGCGTTAGGGTAAACAAAGAAGTCGAGGTGCTCGTTTGCGTCTGTCGTGGGTGCCCCTGGAATGGAAAGCAGATGGGACGGAGCGAGATCGGCCCCGTTACAGCGCTGGGGGCCCTGGCAGCCCAATGCATGACCCCTGAAGCAGCATCATAGCGCCTTCTCCCGCGATACCTCTAAGGCCCTTGAGAGGTCCCTACCCCAGCATCCCGTCATCTGAACTCTTCCTTCCTTGACCGAGCATCCATTTCCAAAAGAACACAGGAACAACCAGCCAAAGCGTCCCCAACCATGGAACAGGTGATGACACTCCATTCTTGTAAGTCAAGAATCGCTATCCCCATGCCAACCAGAGCGCCGCTTTGACAATCTTCTAACAAAATATCCAGGCGCATAAACACCATGGTGGTGTCGGATGTGGGACTCGAAGCAATACCAAGCGCTGTCATGTAACGAGGTCCCCTTCTGATGGTACACTCTCAGGCATATATGATGCCACCTATCTCCGTTGTCATCAACTCCAACGCCAGGGTTCGGCCCGAGACCCATTAAACGGCGATGATATAGACGCGGAAGCGTGTCTGCGTTTTACGACACTGTTAGGTATCTTGCGGCACTCGAACCGTGCAGTGAAAGCTGGGCTTCGCTGATTACCTCCACTCGTCAGGTCTACAAAGTCGATCGTCTGACAAGTGGCGGAAGTACTGTCGAAGAAAGATAAAGAAGGGAAAGAAAACCCCCATCAGGAACAGACTTGACGGTATACCTCAAGACTGGCTTGTGCTCACGTTCCTTCAAGGCCCAATCATTAACAACGCACCTTACTTGGGGATTCCTCAACTCATGGTCTAGACCTAACTCATGGCTTACCTGACTTCCTCCCTGTACTCGACCCATCCCGAACACCTCAACAACACCACCCACACCTCTCTCACCTCAATCTCTCCCACTCCCACTCCCACCACAACCCAAAAGCAACTCATCCACCCAAACCGACACCCAACTCATCCACCACCAAGCCCTAAACCACCACCCCTCAAGAACCTCTACATCCCTCTTCACCACCGCATTCAACGCCGTTCTCTGCCGAATCTTCTTAACCTCGCACTTACACCTCTGCAAACTAACATGCCACGCAGTGCTAAACACCGCGGACCAACATGCCATGCCGAGGACGGCCATCAGTGCTGTCCAGGCCATTTTATGCGAAAGGCTGTCTCCTATTGACGGCTCGAAGGTTGTGGCGATGATGGTTCTGGGAGTCTTGTTAGTCGGTGGTTTGGACCTTGATAGTGAGGGTTGATAATGGCTGGGAAGGGTTGGGAAGGGAGCCAAAGGAGAAGGGGGGACAGACAAAAGACCAACAACCAACCACTCCACCACCACCCTCGCCACTCTCGACCCCGGACACATCATATGCAGCATCGTTTCTGCGAGAGAGAGGTGCAAGAGGGAGTAACTGCGGTAAGTCCTGGCTGTCCAGAACGTCGAGGGGACGGAGTGTTGTTTATCTGGTGGGATGTCTTGATCGGCTGTTGCGGCGTCAACGACGATCGGGCCTAACCGTCAGTATCCAAAACCGTCTTTTCACTGTTAGTTGGCAGGTAAAGAGGGTAGGTACGCACGCATATCCATCAACTCCAACACCTCCCTATATCCATCCAAACCATTTAACCCCCCTCGCTCTCCGACTTCTCCTTCGGTATCAGAATCAGAACCCCCTATAACCTCCCCCATCAACCCCTCCCACTCCTGGATATACAATCTCAGACTCAATACCGCCATCTTGATGTACGTATGACAGCAACAGGCCAGATCGTAATCGCTTTTCAGTGCCCGGATCTCCCGGTTGAGCGCGCGGAGGTAGTAAGTGGCTATGGGATCTTCTTCCCAGCCCTGGCGGGGGGAGGGGAAGGGGAGGGGGTTGGTTTCGTTGTCGGATTGGAATGGGTCGGCCATTGTGGCGGTTATTCTGTCGTGATGGAGCACAGATTGGGGAGTAGGCATTTGAGGCTCTGGGAGGTGAGGGCAGGTGTTGCTTTATGAGGTTCGTGGGCATGTTCATCTCTTACGGTATTGCAAATAACTTGGGGACAATGAATCAAGCAACAATTGCTGTGGATGGATCATGAAATTTGCACGCGAGGATCAAAGTTGGTCATGATGCATATCTTCTTTATTGAGTTCACTTTGCTTTCCCTCCTGACCTCAGAGTGTCTTCAAGGCTGATCTGGAAACCCATCGCATGCTCCATCGTCATGACAGTCCACCCAGAAAACCACTCTCTCCCTGTCACCTCACGTATATCCTATCTCATCCCTTCCCAAGTCCCCGAGGCGCAAGCCCCAAGCTTCACGTCCCGATCCCAATTCCTCAACCCTCCACCCATGCCTCATCTCCTCATCTCCTCATCTACGCTTTTCTCACTCCTCATACATCACTCCTCACACAATGTCCTCCCCAACCACTACCACGGTTTTACCACCCCCTACCCAACCCAAACATTGCCACCCCCCACCTCCACCACCCAACACTCCACCTGCCCCCCCTCCACCTTCCCACTCTGATCCCTCCCCCCATCCCTCTGCACATCATCATAAGCAAAAGCATACCCCTTCCCATCCGCATTCCACTCATGCACCACCCTAGCATAATGATTCGTCGGCCGTCCATCTACATGCCACCTGTAGAAAGTCTCGACATCCGACGGCTGGTCTTCGCAGTCGATGATGCTGGACCGCTGAAAGGCGGCTGCTAAGCGCGGGATGATGGCGTTCCGCACGGCGTTGGGACCGGTGGTGAAGGGACCCGAGTTGCACCCGAAGATGTCGGCTGTTGTGGGGCGGTTGAAGGGTTCCGACCCGATGAGGAGGGGGTCCGACGGCGAGTGGGGGATGTGGCCGGTTAGAATGCCGGGGCCGGCTTGGGTGTTGATGCGGAGGTGGTGGGTGTGGGTTTGGGGTTGAGGTTGGGGAGGCTGAGGTGCTGGTGCAGGAGGTTGTTGCCCGGGGTAGTAATACTGTTGCTGAGGTGCCGTAACATGGCCGTTGTTGTGGTGATAGTGGCCATGGAACTTTTGCAGAACATGCCGTAACCCGAACCTAGGCGGAGCGCCGTTCGGACCATCTCCGGGACGGGGTCCAGGTGGGGGGCCAGGGGGTCGATCACCCGGTGCATCGCCCGGTCTTGGTCCCGGCGGAGGACCCGGGGGCTTATCCGTACCGAATGCTGCGCCATTTCCATGGCATGGCTTCCCAAAATGACAGTACCTCTCCCAGACCCTGTCGACCAACGGCTCGAAATACCCATCAAATTTCGCCCCAACCGCATCTCCATGCGTAGGAGCCAACACCCTCAACGGCCTATCGATCCCCGGCTTCTGCACCACCAACTTATCCCACGGCCACCCGTCCCTCGCCGCCTGCTCCCTCAATCCCTGCGCAATCCTCTCCAATCCATCCGGTCGCATCCCCGACACATGCTGCAGCTTCCTCGTCCCCTTCTCCACCAGCGTCAAAGCAATAGGCAACCGCGGCACAAAGTCCACATACGAAATATTGGCGAAAAGCTGATGATCGTTCAGCGTAAACTCGCAAAACGCAAAGTCCACATCGCGGTTGGGATCGCTCGGGTTCAGGACCGATGGCTCAACCAGCGCCGCGCCACTTCCTGGCCCACCCGGATTGAGTAAGAACTTCAGCTTCTGGTCGCCTTGGCAGAACCAGATGCGCCCACCGGCGATGCGCGGGATGGTGACGACGGTTGGGTGAGGGCCTGGAGGGACGGGGATGGCGCAATCGACGGGGAAGGGCTGGAGGATTTTTCCAGGAGGAGGCGAGGGAGGAAAGTAGGTAGTTCGACCGTCGGATTGGATGAAGACGCGGGCCATCGAGGGAATGGCGAGGCCGGTGATGTAGGCATGGATGGGAATGTGCGGGGTCGGGGAGGTGTTGATGAGGTGTATTGTTAGTGAGGTCGGCATTGTGGGCAGTTGATGCTGGTGCAACCTTTGTTGTCGTGTTGTTGTATCATACAGATTCGAGACCGCAAGATGTAGAAAAGTCGTCGTTGGCCTGTTGATAAATAGCGGATAATGAATCGGGAGGACTCCAAGGCGATTTGTTTTGTGGCTGTGTCAAGAGAGTCACTGGTGAAGCCGGAGCTGAAAGTGGGCAACTGTGGGTTTTTGTGGTCGAATTAAGGTTGTGAAGATGATGATCACATCGTGGAACTTCCAGGGACAGGGACAGTCACAGGGGGCAGTGACGTTGTTAACAGCTGTTAGTGGCGACGCACCGCGGCCTTAGGCCCTGATTGTTAGTGGCTGCACCGGAAAACCGGTAAAACCGGGAACGAACAATGAGATTGATAATCTAGACAATTCGAACTGTACTAACTGGTAGCAGTTAGGTATGCGCTTGCATAATCTGCTTGTCCAATCCGTTCCATGCGAAGAGGAGCAAGAAAACTTTTTCTTGAAAAATACAAGAGATATTGGCTGGTTGGTATAAACACCTGCCAGTGCCTGCATCTGAAAACCAACACAGTTTCTTGGCGGGTATTGGGTATCTTCAACCCTGAGCAATGAGAGCAATTTTCATCTTTTCGTCCATAATCACCCCTTCCCTTTGCATACTGCCCTACTCGGTCGAAGGAATGGAACAGCATTGTAAGCTCGGTGAAACAGAAACCATTAGTTGTCCGCCGCGCTGCCGTCATCATCACTCGACCCCCCATCGTCATCGTCGCCTGAGTCGAAATCTGACTCGAAGTCGCTATCCGGATGTCCATAGGCTGAAACGTGTCGTTAGTAAGGGTAACATAGTTATTGACCGACTTCCGCTTGAAAGTACTGTCGATGTTGGTGAGGTTGGACTAATGAGAAACATAGTGCTGAGGGTGATGAGGTTGATTGAAAAAATGGTGGTGCTCACTTCTGATGTGTTTGCCAGGTGTAGCTATGTCTGCGGCAGGATTGCTCAGGAACGTCTCCAGCTTCAGGCCAGTGTAGGTCCTATCCCTTATGACTTGGACCAACCCCTGTAGGGTTTGATACCCTGTTGCTGAAATGCCGTTCTGTTTCTCGGCCTCGTCTGGATTGACAAATCCTACCACCGGGTAGTGGAGTGTAGCCGCGGAAGTATTGGACCTGACCACAGCGTCCAAGAAACTCAGATCCAAGCTTCGGAGATGTGGAAGCGACTCCTTCTTAAGGCTGCGCAACAATCTTAACCATGGGTTCTGCTCATCGTCATCAATGTCGAATGACTGTTGGTCAGAGTTTTGCTGGATTTTGACCCTGCGCAGGCTAATCGCTTTCAACGTGGGCGAGAACTTGCGAAATAGGCGAGAAAGCGTGTTTGCCGAAACGCTGACTTGTCCAATGTCCAGCTGTTCCAGGTGGTCGAGCTCAACCGGCGGTGGCAAACGGGAAGGATCAGCGTTGATCAGGCCAGGAGATGACCAGGTGCCAGGACGAAGGGAACTGGCGAGCCACTTAAGCAAAGCCTCTTCCTCTCCATAGTGTGAAGTTGATCTCCTGAAGTTGATTCTCAGCCAGGTAAGATTGGGTGTGTGCGCAAGGAACCTTTTGAAAAGGAGGTATTGAATCTCGACGTCTCCATGTGTGGCTTGATTTATATCAAGAACAAGGTGGAGCTTCTTGAGTCCAGCCAGAACCGGCAGGAAATCTGGCTCCAGATAAGTAGGAACCAGAAAGCCATGGTCTCGAACTGCCCAGTGCTCTCTGATAACCACTTCGATGCCCTCCGGGCGTGCTTTAGCAGCAGCCAAGGCATGGGTGATAAGCGCGAAGAGGCGAGTCGGATAATCCTCTTCGCCAGCCCGCGGCTGTCCGGTAAAATGCTTCACACCGGTGGTTTCAAACAGAGTATTATAGCCATAGCTGGACCAAGCCGCGTTGCCGTCGCGGGTCCGAGAGGAGGAGTGGAAATCTCGAAGATCGACAGTCTCGAGGTTGGGCAGGTTCTTGAACGCTTCGACCAGCATGTCCCGAGCACGGCCTGATGCCAACAGTGTTTGTTGGTCAGCGTATGCAAGGTGCCAGTTCAGCGATTTCTTATCGTCGTGCCCGGAATGAATTCTGTGGGGTGGGAGGATTTGGTCCGCGCCGATGATTACATGCTTCAAGTAGGGCGAAAGGCTCGGGTGTTTGGATATGTCAACGAGGACCTGGAGACTGGGTCCGTAGACCATGAACTGCTTCTTGCGGAAGAACTCGTAGGCAAACGAGTGGAAGAGGGCGCTTTCCAACCATCTGCACGTCAAGCGCGCGTTGCAAAGGTCGGGTGTTCTGACGAAATAAGTGATTCTTGTCAGGACTTCTTGGGGCATACGCGCCAGATACGCCTCTGATGAGGGAGCCTGAGTATCCATCTTTGGTGTTGTGGTCGTAGTGGCCATCCTGCGCGGTGACTCGGCTGAGGTTGATGTGAGTGATGTGCGAGGTGAGTGGTGTTTGAGATGAGAGAGAAGGTGTGATGGATGAGTAGCAAGAAGGAGGGTTTGCTTGTGGAAGGTTAAGTACGTAATTACGACTCGGCTGAGGTTGGGGCGAGGTGCAAAGTGAGTGGTGTTAGAGAGAGTAGAAGGCGCGATGGATAAGGAGAAAGAAGGAGCGACCTCTTTAGAACGGTTATCGAAGTAAGTACGAATGGGTCGAGGTTGTGTGGGGTGCCAAGTGAGTAGCGCTTGCGATTCGTTGTTCGAGAGAGAGAGGAAGTCGTGATGATTGAAGAGGAAGATGGAGGGACATGTTTGGGAAAGGTGTGAGGAAGTATATAAAGAATCGAACGGAGTCTCCAGAGCAACCGCGTCGACTTTCAAGTTCCAAACAATAAGATGGAAGGTACGCCGTATGTTGTCAAGCGAGTCCCACAATCGCGACTGCTGCCTGGCGGTTGCCTGTCAATTGACGTCGTTACACTAGGTTGGCACACGCTGTCACGTGGGATGAAAGGTACAAGGTACCTACAATTGTCACTCACATTGCAAACAAACGACTCGACGGGGAGAAAACGCTAGGTACTTTTTCAACTAAAAGGTGCTAATCAGTCTGATCTTTTGTTGTTTGTTTGAGTGTTTCGAGAGTGTATCACAGCATCGCGTCCCATCTGCGAGAGACGGGACGATCGGTGACTTCACGTCTCCACACCGGTCTCATTGCACTAACAGTCTTGGCTTGGAATTGATAGCATATATGTTAGCAGCCATTGAGTCAGCACTATCACCTCAACCTCAGCCCGTAGTGAGAACAACTCGCGAGGTGATACGAACCTGGGGGTATTCTTATAGATGCTATGTAACCCAGTACCTGATTTCAGATTCAATTATATCCTTTCTTATTTTCTTCCATCGCCATATTGGCTCCAGATTATGTGACGCGCAAAGGCAGTGTCCTGTTCGTAACGCCAAAAACCCATGCTTTCCGAGTCCCTTATTTCCACCCTGAGCCTGACGCGCACCGGTCGCGCCGAGTCATCCTCGCAAACTTGTTGTCATCTCCCTCACCCGCGTTAACTCCCGTCCCGGAATGTCCCCGGCATACTCCTCACTTGCGCGCTCATCCCACTATTATGTCGGGTTATCGGCGACACCGGTTCACTGTTCGCATCCCGGTAATCTGTTGTCGACGACAAGGGCGAGACATTTCCTGGCCCCGCCGTCCCATAAACGGCGGCTGGTTGCTGAGGATACGCCCATTGGGTTGGTGACTGACTTGGATGATACTGGTATTGATGTTGGTAGTGAGGCGGCTGTTGGACGGGTGGGTGCTGAACTTGTGGATGTGGGCCGTAATGATACTGGTGAGGGTTGTAGGGTTGGTAGTGATGGTGATGCTGCGGGTGTTGTTGGTAATAATGGCCTTGTTGTTGTTGTTGTTGTTGTTGCTGCTGCTGTTGCTGCTGTTGCGCCTCCGCATAGGTCATGTTAGGAGCCGGTGGGGGAGGGGGACGCGGTGCTTGTGGGCTAGCCATTGTCGGTGGTGTTTGTGTCACAGCCGGCTGCGGACTCCAAGGCTGTGGACTCTGCGTGAGGTAAGGACTGGGAGACAGTGGAACATTGGTGAAAGTTTCGAAGAAATTGGAGTGGTTGTGACCAGGGGTCAAAAGCACAGGAGCCTCTGGCCCTATGCGTTGCGGTTCGGTGTTCTGATAAGTCGCCGGTGGCGGCTTTGGGAGACCGTGACCTGATCCGGATGCACCATCAACACTCTGACCGTCATTGAGGGTTGAGCCGCTCAGGATACTATCCGATTTCGCTGGCATCATCGGTCGCGGCCCCCCGGGCCKCGAAGGCGTCGGGCTGGATGGTGGAGATACGTGAGTGGGAGTCTTAGGCCTGGCACTTCTCGCAGGCGAGGACCCGCGGTCAAGGATAGAAGCGTCGAATCCTCTAGCAAATCTGTCCATCGGTACTATCTGGATGGACGTCGGATTCTCTTCGGACTCAAACCCGCGAGGCCTGATCCTTGCATCCCATGGTGAGAACCACGGCAGCAGAAAGGGTGGGTCTACCTTGAAGACGACATAGCATTCGATACTGAGGGCGAGACTGGCCATGACGGAAGCGAAGAGATCCATGTTGAGGAGGACAGTCTTGCTCCCTCCTCCGCCAAAGTATATCCCAACGGCGAGGAGTATGATCGTAAGCACCCAGACCGAGGTGGCAGATATTATCAGCATCCTTGTCCGGGCATGAACGGGGTGTAGGGTCTTGCGGCCCTGTGAATCCAGGATGCCGTAGAGGGTGTTTCCAGCTCGGGTGGCTCGAATATGGTAACCGATGTAGGCCATAGAAAGGATAGACTAGAATAGTATTAGTATCAAAACGAGGGTATATCAGAGCGGGAGAAGGGAAAGGAAGGGAAGCTTACAGCAAACAGCATGAAACTCTGCGCGATGCCCAGCATCGGGTTCTCATTTGCCGCAATCTTCTTGGCCAAGTAAAGAATCGACACCACGATTCCAGATGTTGATGCAAGAAACGCGATACCCAGTCCCGTAAGAGCAACTGTCGGCATCCATCCTCCAAATCGCGGCTCTGGTGGTGGTGGTGTTGGGAGTTGCTGCTTTTCGACGCTGCTCGCAGCGTCGGAAGTAGTAGGTTGTTGATCCATATCGTACGCGTTGCGAGCGATCACTGCTCGCGATCCAGAGGTGCAGTAGCCCAAGAAGATCTCGTTGAGATCGCCAGCGATACCTGTTGTCGTCGTCGTCCGCAACTTCCCGGATTGGTCGTTCTACCGTTATTTAGTTGGAAAGAGAGGTACGAAGGTCAAGAGAATAATCGACTTGATAAGGGAGAAATATGTTACTTGCTGAGGTGGTGGCCTCAACGCAGAGGTTGGCGTTGTGTAGTCTGGGACTCACATGCCTGCGCTAGAATTGTGGCAGGAAGACCGCCATGCCGCTACGTGACAGCGTGCTCCGTGATTCCTATACTGCTGGACAGTAGCTGGTGAATGTTGTAGCGCCCGTTCCGGATTGGAGAAAAGACATTCTTCGATGGGGCGTGGATCAGGAACTGGAATGTGAACTTTGGGTGTAGGTCTCAGCCAAGGCCATCATGACAATGACGCAGGAGGTAGAGTCATCTATGTCCATGCTACCCATCGGCAAGAACAAGACAAGCCATGAATGACGATAGGTAATGGAGGTGAATTGCAGTGATGGGAATGACAACAGATGAATGACCATGATCAATCCGAGGAAGTGGAAGAGACATCTTTACAGGGCACCAGGACTTTTCGCCGCAGCAAATACAAAGCAACAGGCAGAAGGTAGGTATGGATATCGCTGATGATGGTGAATGGAATGTAAGCAGAAATGACGAGAAATGGGAAAGGTCATGATATTCAATTCATCCAGGCGCTTGGAACCACTCTAAAACTCCTCGCCCATCCTGGCTCCTCCACCTCCAACCCAGTCTTCGCGCTCATAGTAGCGGAACACGAGGTCGTAATCCTCGAAATCGTGAACAATACGATCAACACGACGGTAACCGTTGATGCGCTCCATACGCTGCTTCGCAGCGGCGCCCCAGTTGCGACGGGTATCATCAGCATCCTCTCCGGGTGTGGTGGCCAATGCGCCCTTGGCCTCGAACAAAGTCACGCTGAAACGTCCAGGGCGGAAGATGTTAACAACCTGCTCAATGACTTCAGCTGTCTGCCGTCCGTTCTGACCTCCGGGAACGTTGGTCTCGAAGGAGGCAAAAGAGCACTGAGGCTCAGGGGTAACGTGGACCGTGAAGTAGTGGCCGGCCTTGGGAACAGTGCCGTCGTCGCCCGCGACAGCAGGTACAACACCGTTGGCGGAAAAGCCGCAAGGCGAGAACTGGTACGCATCGATGCGAGCATCAGGATAGGTGGAAGTGGGATACACGGCGGAAAGACCACACGCCTCCGACACGACAGTACCCAAAGCGTGACCCTCAGTGGTAAGGGCCTCGGGAAGAACAGCCTGGCCATCAGCATCGCAGTCTCCGGAGCTGCTGAAGACGTCGAAAGAGGCATCTCCGTTCGCCTCGGATTTGGCAAAGAGCTTCTCCTTGGCGATCGCGGTCGCTTCATCAAGGTAGAACTTCTTGGCGTTCTCGGGATCCAGGTCGGTCATCAGGATCTCCAAAGTCTCATCCGCGTTGTTTTCGATAACACCACCAAAGGGGGCCACAATACCGGTAGGGATCTTGGACCTACGGCTAGGGCTGACACCGCGGCTCGAGGTAGGGGTGCGTGGAGGAGTGAGGGAGCTGGTGGGGGATGTGATATACAGGTACCAGTGGTCACCGTTCATCTTGCCAACCATGTAGGCACTGCCGTTCTCGAACATGCTATCCAGGAAGGTAACCTCATCCCTCCAGCTCTTGTGAGGGCCACGCTGCTTCTGGGGGAACAGAAAGTTCTTGCGGCTGTAGAACACGCGCAGAGGAGTAGCGGCAACCTTGGGGTCCTCCAACGAAGCCACGTTGTGGAAGGGAAATCCGGCCTCGACGGCGGCGATGCGCAGCATCAAGTCCAGACCGAGCAGCAGGGTAGTGGTACCGCATGTCTTGAGGATGATCTTGTGAGGGAACACAAACATGCTGGATTCGGAGAGAAGGTAAGCGTCCACATTCTCAGAGTTGATGATGGACAGGACCTTGCAGTGGACCAAATCAAGCATGGGGGTCCAGGAGTCAGGGTTGACGGCCTTCAGGCCACCCTCCTTGACACCGGCAGGGAGAGCCTTGGCGCTGGGCGCAAACCAAACCTCAAGGAGCTTCTCAGGGCCTTCAAAGGCATTGGTGGAGTCGAGGTCGGCAGCGACATCGTGGTTGATGGTAAGATGAGGAGTGCCCTCGGAAGGGGAGAAGGTGTAGTTGGTGGGAATGGCGGGAACTCCGAGGCCAGACATTTTGAATCGATTTAAGGGGGTTGTTGACAGTGTGTCTTCTAAAACGAAGCGTCCGCGGGACACTAGCTGCCGCTCAGATGAACTTTGATGGCGTTCGTCTGAGAGAGTAGGCCCACAGGATTGTGGTGTCCTTTAAGAGGCTGGCTTCGCCAGCAGCAGGTGGATGAAGGTAGCTGAACGTCTCACGAAGTAGACGTTAGGGAGGTCGAGTGCGAAGCGGGAGGAGATAGAACTTTGAGAGCAGAATGGTGGGCTTTTTCGTCGAGTTCGCCGTGGTCGCGACACAACCGATACCTGTGGGCGATATCGGGCGGGGGAGGGAGGTCAAAAGAACCGGGTCGAGGGACGCGGGCAGACTCCGAGATGTTGGTTATGAGGATGATTGGAAAGTATGCTATCTAGGTCTGACAGAGAGAGAGAGAGGGTTAGTCATAAGGAAGTTGTTTGGAAGAACAAGAACCGCACTTTGCAGGCTTGGACAGGAAGCGAAGAAGGTCGATCGAGCTCATGGAACGGCGGCAGAGATGGGAGCGAGAAGCGCCGGAGAGCCCAGTCGACAGTATTTGAGAACTGTACGGGCGAGGCGAGGCGGAATTCGGGTTGCTCTTTGAGGATGTGTATCTTGGATGGGAAGAAAGCCGTTTGACGACAGTCGCTCTCCCGTCGAGACCGGTGGTGGAGAGTATTGGTCGCGGGCGCAAAGCAGAGGAGGGGGGATGTTTGCGACGACTCGAGATGGGACGAAAGGCGTGTCGGGATGAAATTGCTCGATAAAAGACTCACAATGTAGCGGTTGATGTGCAGTCCGAGAAACGGGCAACAAACACAGGTCTCACGAGAAGGGAGATCTCGTCGTCAGAGGCGTAAAGTGAGAATGGATCAAACAGTTGAAGAGGTCAAAAGGAGGGGTTGCAATGCGCCTGATGAGAGATTTTGAAATTTTATGGACGGGAGGCCGGAAAAAAAGTGGGATTGGGTTTTGGCTGGAGGTTTGGCCCCGGCCGGCCCTGTTTGGCGGGGGACAAGTGGAAATTCCAGCAGGAGCAGCCCACTGCGCCCCAAGATCGACCTTGTAGACCTTGTCCCCGGCGCTGCAAGGTCCAGCGTTGCGAAAGCCGGCCAACTTATTTTGTTAGGCCACAGTATGTGAGATACCGGTGCAGCACTAACGTGCAAGCTGCATGTGCATTTCGATGTTCTAGGCGCCCCGGCCGTGGAGGCAACAACGAGCAAGAACGATTGATTCCGAGGCCTGTGACTGGTCTCATCAATTACACTTCAACCCGAAAGGCAACTTCCAAAAATCATCATGTTGACTAATTTCAAGACAGTAAAAATGTGAGATAATACTTACAGGGCAGGTGGCAATGAAATCCCGTTAAGAAACTGGACCGTGTCCCATCATCATTGCATGTAATTCTTCAGGTCATTGAGCTGGATGTTGGTCTTTTGAGGTTTCTACGAACAAAGGAACAAGTGGAAAGCAAGTTTCCGATATAGGGGCATCCAGGGGCACGCGGGGAAAAGCCCATAGTCGCGGGATCAACCGCTGGGATCCGCGACATTTATAGCCGTTATCCTGCTCAATTCACATGGCTTTGTTGAGGTCAAGGGCTGATATTAACCAAGATCGTACAGTGCATCATTTCCACCTTTGAAATAGTCCATTTTTGGAGATGTAAACGGTCTTACAACAGCTTGGGACCAGCTTATCCCAGCGAGCTGTTGATTATCGTATTGTCTTGGGCTCCAAACTAACCAACATGAAGCCATGGTCCCTTATCCACGATCCATGTCTTGAAAGCGCCGCAGAAGGTCCGGTAAGCGGGAAAGGCCGGCAGATAAGGGTGTAGTAAAGACCCCAACCCTTTACGACGACTCAAAGGCCCTGTCTTTATCCCGGAGAAGGGACGGCAGGGATGTTGCAACGGTTTTTATGAAGGAGGTCTCAGTTGCTGACGAGAAATATCGACCACCCCTTGTGGTTGTCTCGCTTCTGCATGATTGTCTGATAAGATGCCAACTCGGGCAACATGAGTTGGTTTTGGGCTCTCTTTCCCACGGCACCCGCACTTGGTCCATCGGGTCGCGGCAGTGGCTTGTACTGCACACATGAATCACGGGCATATGCTTATGTTTGCGCATGCCTCTAAGTTTGGATCCGCGTATATGCATCGATGATCGAGCTCCCGCTGGAACACAGTCGTTCGTCCGATGACTTGGTACCGGAAGAGGATCTAGCCTGGAAAAACGGCGTTAAAGAAAGCTCTCGAAAGAGAGCCCAGCGTTTGGTCAATGTCCTTGCCTAGAACGAGCTCCCATTCATTGCTGTACAGCAGATATCACCTCGGCGGTGATTTTGCTGAAGATTGGTGCAAGGGAGCAGTCCTTGTACTTGTGCACCAACAGGGAGCCATCTTTAACCTCCTCCTCTTCAGTTCCGCTGCCTCCAGCAGGAGTCGAAATATCTTGCCCATCCACCGTTGTGCCTGCTGGGTATGTCGGTCGCTTGCCTGTCTCGATGAGAACGAGGAACTGAGGATCGATCGGAATACGGCCAAGGAAACGAACGCCAAAGTCGTTGGCCATGACCTCTCCTCCACCACTCATGAAAATGTTTGTGCACTCGCTGCAGTTGGGGCAAACAAAGCCGCACATGTTCTCCACGACACCGAGGACTCGGATGCTGGTCTTTTGGCAWAAGTTAAGCTCCTTCCTAACATCCGCTGTTGCCACAGCTTGAGGGGTGGTCACCACGACGGCGCCAGCAAGTTGATCTGGTCGTGCCTTTTGCAGCAGGTTCTCCGCCAAAGAAATATGCTCGTCGCTGGTACCAGGAGGAGTGTCGATGAGGAGATAGTCGGTCTCGTCCCAGAACACGTCGGACAGAAACTGGCGAACCATGGCGGTCTTCTTTGGTCCACGCCAGACAACAGCATCACCCCGCTTGGGAAGAAGGAAGCCGAGACTCATGACGCGAAGGGATCCAATGCCGGCAGCTGGGTCAGCTTCGTGGACGGTAATAGGCAACCAGCCACCAGGAGCTTGTGTCACTTTGGCATCTTCGATACCGAACATGCGCGGAATCGAGGGGCCTGTAAGGTCAACATCCAGGACTCCAACAGAATGGCCCGCTAGCGAAAGAGAAAGAGCAAGCTGAGTAGTGACGGATGATTTTCCAACACCTCCTTTGCCTGAAAGGACCTGTGTGTTTTGGTTAGCAATGACATGTTTTTGGCGATGGTGGGGTCCAGCCTATGGAGGGACCATGGATGACCGGGGCATGCATACCAGGACAATGTGCTTGACTTTCGTAAGAGACATTTTGACTGTTTGTGTTTCAAAATCGTGATGTGATGCGTGTGATTTCTCTCAACCGTCCGTAAAGCTGCCGATGTTTTGAATTTTGTGGAATTCGAAGATTGGGTTGGGCGATGTCATTGTAAAAAGTCAAGTCAACGATGAATCTTCGCCGTTGAAAGCGAGTGGGAAAAGCAATGAATGCGCCTGGATCGGCCTCGAATCGGCCTGTGCTTTATCAGCAGGTGGGGCC
>RANZ01000468.1:0-28491 GCA_009805285.1 Neurospora terricola FGSC 1889 | reverse complement strand
CAGCCAAGTAACGACGCGGATCAGTTGCTTCCATGGCTGTCATGCACTCCCAAGGCATGGTAATAGACCAAGTTCTGTTGATCCGGTTCATGTCAAACTGCTGCTTGATACCTGTCTCCCATTCGTCGTGGAGCAGCCGATGGCGGCTTGCTGTCTCCATCGCATCCCATTTCTTTTTGGGAAACTTGGACTTCAGGAGGTCGTTGAAGGCCTCGTCAACGAAGACTGCACCGCAAAGCCCGCCTTGAAACGTCCAGAGTTAGCATCATGGAAAAGGCCAGACAGTGTGACATTGGGAAKCCATYCACCTGTTCCTTTGACACACTCTTTGATAATCAAAGGTCCAATGCTAGTGCACTGGTACGAGATCAGCTCTGAGGTACCTGTTTTTACAGTCGTTCAGCTTTCTCTTCCGGTTCTTTCGCAGGTTAGGTGTTGAAAGTTGACTTACCCCCACCGCAGTCAGTCACGACAAAAGTGTCTCCTTTCTGTTGGGAGGTGAAAGTTAGCAATCAAGTTGAATGTTACACTACTGTATGGGTAATTTACCTTCACATCAAATCTGTCCTCCATCTCCTCGAGTGTAGCCAGGGCAGCCGCCTCAGGCTCTGAGACGAAGGTGAGCTGAGTCTCACCGGCAATTCGTTTCCCAAGAATACCGGCAGTCTTTGCGGCTTCTCTCATCCTGTTTTGCGCATAGCTGGGCCAGATTGCTGGAAGCGTCATCACAACATGGAACTTGGAGTAATTCATGATGCTTCTTCCAATGGTCTCGGTAATGCGTTGGATGGAATGGTTCCAAAGGTGACGAAGGAACACGGCAATGGCCTCCTCAGCGGTTTTATTGTACTTGTCAAGATAGCTGCGAGCTTCCTGAAGCTTGTCGGAATCTCTGACGTCTTCTGGAAGGTCCTCGCTATCGAGCAGGAGCAGCTTGAACCACTTCAGCTGTTCATCCTCTCTCGGAATAGCATAGCCCCAAACCAGCTCATTGTGCGGGCCGTACGAGATCGCTGTCGGTGCTTTCTCTTCATCGGAGTTTGAGTGCAACTCCGAATCCCAACTGGTGATGATTTCCATTCTGTCAATCTTGTTGGAATAGGTGTAGGCAACGCCGGAAAATGTCGTGCCAAAGTCTATACCAATGATGAGTTGATTTGTGGAAGTGTCATTGTCTCCCGCAGTGCTGCGTAAACGTGAAGACATCCTGAAGCGGGTTTCAAGCTGACATCAGAATGCTCTCAAAGATATACGCGATTTGGCTGAGAATTAGACAAAAGTTAGCAGAATGCACCTATGAAAATGACGGGGTCGTCATTGTAAGTTCATCCATGCGGGTGAGAATGACGTGAATCATACATAAGGTACCTGAATTCTGGTCGCGCAAGGCTTTCCAGAAGTAAAGCAGTGGAACTAAAATGTCCTTTGGCGGAGAAAGAGATGAGTGTCAGGAAATGGATGAGGGAGAAAGAGAGGAAGTGGATGAGTGAAAAAGAGAGGAAGATGGAGTAGTGAGGGGCAAGATGTCGGTGGGCAAGTTCCTCCGCGGAAGATAGAAGCGAGGAGGAGAGAATCTTGTGGAAGGCTGTCCAGAGATTGGATGAAAAACGCCTAGCGCGCATGAAAGTCCCAAACGGAACTCACCTGACCCCTTGTCTAGAAGGTAAGCAAAGGTGAAAATTTGTTGAAAATCTCGCGATCTGTGCGAGTCAACCCTGTCAGATCAGATAGAGGTGAGAAGATGGTGGAGGAGTCGTGAATTTGAACGAGCGAGACAAAGAAAACGTTGAGAACTGGGCAAGGCAGAGAAAAGGGTGTACTCACCGGCTCGAGGTTCAGATACCCACTATGCTTGGAACAAAAAGCGAAGGGAAAAGAAATCAGGTATGGATGGCGTAAGTTTCCACTTCGTATTACGCTGTAGGTGAAATGAGTGCCTGTAGGGCTTGAAAGTTCAGCCTTGCGATCGCAAATTGTCATAAAAACAGATAGTCGGTGGCGTATGCTGATATTTATTCGTGACTGGATGGTGAAAGAAAGGTGCAGATCCAGATCAACTCTCCTCGGCCTAGGGACGTCAAGCAAGAAAGCAGATAGCAGGTGCATGAGATGAAATAGGAGGGCAAAGTACCGTCCGTACCTTGAGCTCTCGGTCTAGATAAGCTACACGTATCTTGGAGTCAGTGATCTATCGGACTGCTAGATACAAGTGAAGGTTGAATAGGTACTCACCAACCTCTAGGTACCTCGACTTGACAACATCAGACGACAAACAAGTGAACCTTGCGGACCTGCATTGCAAATATGAGATTATCTGCCCTAATCGCTCCATTTCTACGCACATCTCTCCTTCCTGTTGTGCTGACCCTTTCCACACCAACAAAGCATCAACTCCCACTCATCCACCTTGCTCACGCACCACACCACTCACAAGGTTTCCAGATCTGGGACTAAGATTCTCGGGAAAAGGTCTCGGGTTGTTGAAGTCAGTTCTTGATCATCTTCTGGTAAGTGAAGCCATTTCACTTTCACTGCGCTGTCACAACTACAGCTGCCTGAGGTGCCCAATCTTCACGACTCCGACCACCCAGTTACCTATGCACCAACAGGAACTTGAACACTCTTTTCTTCAGTACAACCACACTGGTATTTGGAATCAGAGCGCTGACCATCCTCAACCAGTTGAAAAGATGCCGCCGCCAATTGCCAAAGACCCTTCGGCGGGAGGGTCTGCGGGGTATGATGCATACTCCGATCAGAATCCCTCATCCACCCAGCGCGGCACATCCTCTGTCAACTACGCGATGAGCCAGACTGGCCACAAGAGATCAGCTTCCTATCAAGGCGTCAATAGCTCCAAATTTCAAAGAATCACGCGTCAGACCAGCCGTTTTGAGCAAAATGACATCCATGAGCAGCTCCGTAAATGCGAGACGGAGCTTGGCAAGGCAAGGGAAGAGCTACAGGACCGCGACCAGGAAATCTCGGAGTACGCGGGGGACTACGAAAAGCTGCAAAAAGAAGTTAACAATCTGAAGGCCGCCATCGAGAAACTGAAGAAACACAACCAAACAGTGGAGAGGAAGAACAACCAACTTGCCGAGACAGTTGAGCACTATCGGGCTGTGATCAACGACAAAGCGGAAGAATCGGCGAAGTTGAAGCGCGAGCTTGCCTCGATCAAGAACCAAGCCATGCCTCCGCATCAAGGTATGCTATGGTCTGTTGTAGGCTTTCTGTCAAGGCTGGGTGCTGACAAAAACCTAGGAGGCCAACAACAGTCACACCGGAACCAAGATGTTCGGTCCTACCTGAACATCATCGAGGAGCTCAAGAACGAAAAAGCGCAGTTGATCTCAAAGAACTCCGGACTCGAAAAGCAGCTTGTTGAGACTCGCGGCGAGCTTCTGCGGGAAATTTCCGAGCTCCAGTCCAAGAATAACTTCAATCCAAAGAAGATCTCCGACACGGATATTCAGCGGAGCTGGAAGCAAATTGGATTCCTTATTCGTCAGTTTGTCAATACATTTGTGCCAAAGGAATTTTCTCCCGAAGACCTTCAGTTGCTCGAGGAGAAGGGAGATCTTTCGGGGGTTTCCAGCCTCTGCGCAACCCCAAACGCCGTTCTACAGTGCGGCATGACGTCCCCATTGCTCATGCAGGCCTTGTTGTGGGACTTTCTCCACCAAAATGTCTTCGACCTCGAGGCAAGACATTGGGCAGGAGATTTAGGCAAGAAGTTCAGCCACGTCTTTGGCAAACTGTACGGTAGGTGAAATCCAATGGAGTTGGGCCATGACCTACTGAGACTCAATTACTGAACGGTATATCGGGGCTAACGAAACGTAACAGAACATGTGAACGAGGTGGGCCATGAAGATAACGAGTCATCCCTGGAAGCTCTTCATGAATGGAGATCCCGATCTGTGGATTTATTCTGCCGCCTAGGGGTTTCAGTCAGCAAAGACCGGAAGACTTCAAAGCTTGCGGATGCCATGATACGGGAGATTGTGGCCTTCATTCCTCCCCCGACCACAGAATCGCAGGTGCAAGCCATCAGACAGGATGCCTTCGAAATCATCGATGCGGCTGCCAAGATTGACTTGGAGTTCAGACTGTGCAAAGCTCACTATACTGCCTTCTTCTTCAACACCACACCGCCGTATCACCCTCAGTTTTTCGGGTATGCGTTCGATGCTACTCGAATGGAACATACCTCAATTGGTCCAAGAATTTCGCAGCCTCAACAGGCCAACCATTACCTCATAGACTTGGCCGTCTCACCAGGTCTCATTAAGTTCGGCAACGCTGATGGCACAAACTACCACTCGGGGAGAGTCCTGGTGAAAATGGAAGTCTGCTGCAACATCAGATATTTCATCGGTGACTTCCAAGAGGATAACAACATCGAGGATGGTGATGAGGATGTGTCCACCTTACCAGATGGTTCGTCAGTCAAGGTCGAATCCCAAACCAATGTGTTTTCCCTACCAAACAGCTCAGCAACAGAGGCCGAGAGATGTGGAAACACAGGCGGCAGGGTGATATACACCATTCCGGACAGCTCGCCGATCAAAGCCGAAAGGTTCCAGGAACCTGATGAGTTGTCCCTTGCGCCCTTTTCACATAACACTGTCGTCAAGACTGAGCACGGCGGCGGCAATTACAACGTCCAGAAGGTTACAGCTCACGGAGATGGAGAGGATGAGCTGGCTGATACCTATAATGCAATGCTGCCGGATAGCCCAGCCGTGAAATTCGAAGGYGGGGTCAATCGCGTCGTTTCGGACCAAATGCTGAGAGGCGAGGATGTTGGAGGAGACATTGAAACGCCTGATGCGGCAACACTGTCAAAGCCCGGCCAGCCAAAGGATGCGAGGTTCAA
This sequence comes from Neurospora terricola FGSC 1889, assembly GCA_009805285.1. Lineage (NCBI taxonomy): Eukaryota > Fungi > Ascomycota > Sordariomycetes > Sordariales > Sordariaceae > Neurospora > Neurospora terricola. The sequence goes on along the minus strand of RANZ01000468.1, from coordinate 23,606 downwards.
GAGCTGATTCTGAGTGTCCGGACATGGCCCGGTCGTCACTTCCGTGGGATCTTTTCTTTGACCTGGGTTGATGGTCGACGGGGTATTCATCGATTTGCTTTATCGCTTTTGCTAAGGTGATACGTCGTCTTGAATTTCGAGGAATTGACCCATTTCGTATGTATACTTCTCGTTTTCAAAGTTCAAAAGCAAGCCCCGAAGGGTATCAGGTTCGCTATGTATGGCAAGAACAGATAGAGTTGACGTTGAGATTGATCGAATGGTCAGGTCGTGGAGATGCGGACGTGGCAGCTTGATCTAACCAGAAAAGGGCTAGGTTTTCTGCAGATACAACCAATCAACCTGCAGATTGGACCCATAATTCATTCCCATCCAATCAGATTGCACATGACGCATATGTAAATCATTTCGTGCTCAACGGTCTCGAAGGACATTTGAGACACGAGAGAACCTTTCCCCTGGAATCGATGTAAACATTCAAACTGAAAGATCGATCACGCGCAACAGGACTCGGCGGCGGCGCAAATGGGCTTCTGGATCTGATACAGTAACTGCTCTTTTGGTGTCCTCCACCGTGTTCTTTGACCTGTTTACTTCCTCTTGGGACGGGAAGTTGCATCGTGGACGCGCATCCGGCCCCCACCAAAGGTCACCTTCTCATCGCCGCGTTTGGCGTCAGGATGGGCTTTTTTGTCATCTTCTAGTTTGATTCCATTACTCGGCCATCACTCGAATACCTTGCGTGTCACAAATCCCACCAAACACTAAATGTCTGTTTGGGACAATCACTCAACAACAAAATCCAAAAATGCCGCCATACGATGCTCACTGCCCCTGGGACTCAGATGATGGAAATACCGAAAGCGAAGATGAGTCGACGACCAGCGAATATTCGGATACTAGTGAGCACCACACGATTCCTTACATAAAGATTGAACCCGAGGATGAGGGCTCACCCGATAGCCTGAGCGATTCCAGCAGTTCTTCCGACTCGGAGGATGAGAACAATGAACCTCAAATCAGGAAAGTCCAATTGTTCAAAGAAAAAGGACGCACGAGGAGCAAATCGCCCGTGCCAGAGATAGGAACCGACGAGTCTGAGGTATCAACTCAGCTGCGGCGTGAAAACCTCAAACTCCGCAATGAGCTTTCCAAATTGCAACAGCAGATCAAAGGGGTGACGCAGGATCGACACGATGCAGAAACTATGCTGGAGGAGAAGATGCGTGAGGTTGAGGAGTTGAAAAAACAGATAAGGCCCATGGAACGATCTTTGTCTTCAACCAACATCAGTACCCTGACCCAAGATGGATCATCAACCGGTCAACAGGCGAATGGCAGGAGGGACCAAGAGACGGGAACGGCCAGCCAGATCCGCGAATTATTTGCCACGCTTCAGGCGAGGGAGAAACAGCATCAAGAGCAACTCCGCCAACTAACCAAACAGCTGGAGCAGAAGGAAGACCAATATGTGGCCAGACTACGAGAACTGCGCTTGAGCAACCGTCTCGCACCTGACCTCAACCGATCTTTGTCTTCATCATACGACTGCACGCCAGTTAGAGAAGAATCATCCACTGACCAACAGACAAAGGATGACAACATTCAAGAGACAAAGTCGGATAGAAAGATTGGCAGGTCGAGCGCCCTGTTTCAGGCGAAAGAACAGCAGTATCAACAGCAGCTGCGCCAACTGACCAAGCAGTTGGAACAAAAAGAAGACCAATATGTAGCGCGACTACGAGAATTACGCTTGAGCAACAGCCTCGCGCCTGACATCAACAAACTGAGGGCAGATTTGGCCGCGGAATATCAGGCCAAGGAAAACGCGTACATAGAGAGGATAAGACAGCTGTCTAATGAACACGCAGCCAAAGAAGAGCAATTAAAGAGCGGGCTCGGGGCTTTATCTCGTTCTGTCTTGCAAAGGAAGGAGTCTAAACATCAGAAGTATATCAACCAGTTGAAAGCCGAAAGGCAGAAGGTTCAAGAAAGGTGCAACAACCTTCAAGCCGAACTCGACGGTGCGATTACCAGTTTCTCAAAAGAGGTGTCGGAACCCAAGTCCAGGGATCCGTTTGAGCCAGTCCGTAAATCCGACGCGGAGATTCAGGCGAGCTGGAAGGACCTCGCCATCCGGGTCCGGCAGTTTGTTCAGACACATTGCCTCGCGGTCATTCCGCATGCCACCGCGCAAGAGCTTTATAAGAAGAAACTCCTTCCAGGCATCCAAACAATATGCACAGATCCGCCAGCTGTCTTGGCGAACCCTCAGCTTTGTTCTTCCCTGTTGCAGGGCTTGATCTGGGAAATGCTCTGGACGTTCGTGTTCAGCAGCCGAGCTGAAGGATGGGCAGGAAAAACGGGACAGGACTTTGGCGAAGCCTACGAGAGAGCCTCAGGTGTGTATTTTCTCTGCTCCCATCCCCGGCGTTCTAAAATCAAGTGCTAACGATGGCCAACAATAGCGCACGTCTCAAGCCTCCCCAAAGATGTCAACTGGGCATCGATAGTCGCCGCGCTCCACTCCTGGAAAGCCCGTTCCTTCGCGTTCCTCAAACAACTCCGACCCATCTCCCACGCCGACATCGCCGCCCTTACTTACTTCCTTGCCTCCCTCCTCGATCCCATCACCACCCCAACCGCCATAGTTCGATCTGGATCCCGATCGGCATCCGACAGCCAACAGCCACACCCCATTAACCACCACCATCACAACCACCACCATCAACAACAGCCCCCTCCCCCACCCCTCCCCCACCCCTCCCTCCCCCTCCTCACCGACCTCGAAGCCCTGCTCACCACCGCCCTCTCCCTCGACAACACCTTCCGCCTCTCCCTCGCCAACTACACCATCACCTTCAAAGACCCCCAGCAATCCTTCTTCCGCCCTTCCATGATGGAACTTAAGCCCATCGGATTCGCCTCCTTCAACGCAGCCACCTCCTCCGTCAGCCTGAACGACGCCAGCGTCAACGCCAAAACCATCGCCGATTCGCTCAAAGTCGATTTCGCCGTCAGTCCGGGATTACTAAGGGCGGGCGATTGGCGAGAGGGAGGGGATTATCATTTGGAGGTTGTTGTGGCGAGGTTGGTGGTTGTTTGTAATGCTGAGAGGGTTTTGTGTCAATTGAGTGAGCCGGTCCCTGCAGGGGGGCCGGGGCAGGACTTGGCTTGGTTGGAGAGGCAGAGGGCGAGAGGGGTGCACGTGGATGAGCGTAGGTTGGAGAAGGCGAGGCTTGGGTTGGGGACGAGGGTGAATGAGGGCGTGAGGTCGCAGAGGGAGTTGATGAGCAAATGGCGGCTGCCGATGCCACCGCCGGTGCCGGAGAGGTCGGGGCCTTCGGGTTCGGTGGGGGTTCCTGGTGCTGGTGTTGGGCTGGCTGTTCAATCTGGCGGTGGTGGCGGTCATGTTCAAGGCGGCGCCAACGCACCTCACAGACAGTATGTTCGTACCTACGAATTCTCCCACAACGATAACACTACAGGCCGTCCATCTCTCCAGCTTATATCCCATTTCCACAACACCTCCCCGGCTACGTACAACTACAAACCATCCACCTACAACCCCCACAGCAACAACAACAGTCTTCCTAACGAACCCAGTCATTTCGGCAACAGCATCAACAACGCCTACAACACAGCAGCGAAAAGAAGACGAGTCCTCCACCGCGGCACCCGCCGCAACCCTGGAGATCCGGTACGAAACGGCTCCGAAGTCACCAATGATAACGATAGCGACAGCGATTACATCGATGAGCCCACCGCTGATACGAGCGCGGTGACTACTAGAGGGGCGAAGAGAAAGCGACTTCAGATTTTGAGGGACGGGGTGGCGGCGATAGCAGGAGGGGGGAGAGAGGCGTCGGAGCCAGGCGCAGAATTGGCGCAAGAAGTACCGACAGGAGCAGGAGCAGCAGCAGCAGAACCAGCAACGGCCAGCGTGGCCAATGGAGCCATCACGGATGCCAACAAACTTTTTCCCAATCTGAACAAAAAAAGAGTCGTCGTTTTGGAGGATAGTGACGAGAACCCTACCTCTAGGACCGAGAAGGGCAATACTGTCGTTCCAGAGAAGCACACCTCCAACAATCCTGCTTCGAACGACCCGAGAGTTACCAGCCCCCTCTCAGAGCTAAACGACGATATCATCGCCACCTTGGAGAAGCATCATAACCCCATCGCCTCCGAAGAAAGTGACGACGCCGTCGCTTTACTAGACCCCAACCAACCCGACCAACCTGAACCCGACGAGGCCACCATCCCATCGTCACCTCTTCTCGACCCCTTTGCCTGGGAAGGAGAGAGTGAAGATGAAGTTTTCTTGCAGGTCTCAGAGGTCTCAGACGAAAAGCTGAAGGACAAGAAGAGTAAGAGTAACAATCATAACAATGTCCTGGTAGTCGAGATCCCTGGCCGTGGGAATAGGGACTTTGCTGAGTGGCAGAGGATGAGTTGGGAGGAAGGATTGGATGGATTGGAAGGATCGGGATCACAATCGGATGGAAGTGGTGGTGAGAGGGATAGGGGGATGAAACCGACGAGGGGGAGAGGGAGAGGGAGACCGAGGAAGGAGAGCTATAGAGGAAGGGGTAGGGGAAGACCTAGAATAGTGCGGGAGCCATGAATGGCTGGAGGAGATGGGATTTGAATGTCACTGTGTAGGTCAAGGGTATGTTTTCTGTCAACCGCTTCACGGGTATGGCTTTTTCAATCTAATAACGATAAAAAGATCAGGAAAACAAATTAGTCAGGTTTTGTCACAATCGCCAAGACCGATCTGGGGAGGATATCTCCGAGCGGAATCCATCAAGTTTTTGTTCGTGATGACTGCTCTACGATTCACTGGACTATCTCAAGACATCAACAGGCATTTGTTTACATCTACAGAGTGCAGTCCGTCATATCCCTATCAACAGAATCATCATATTCCATTCCGTTTTGTCCTCCCATCCAGAACCCCTTTGTGTCCCTTCAAGCCTGACGCCCAAACTCCATGCCCCAGCGATTACACAACCGAAATCAAAATGGTGCCAAAGACAAGGAAGAAAAGAAATCGGTTTAAGCAGAGTCATCAGTCTTGACCTTCTTCTTGGGACGAAGCTCGTGGCTGTACATGCGGAAGAACTCGTCCGGCTGGGTAGGCTGCTCGCCGGTGACGTCGTGGAAGGCCGTGGTGGCGACGTAGTTGGTCTTGCCCTCGCGGACCAAGCTGTAGTACTCGAGGAGGTACTCCTTCTCGGAGTCGTCGATGTCGGCCTGGGCCTGGAGGATTCTCTTGGCCTCGCGCCTGTTTTGATTTCGTTAATGTTAGCAATCGCGTATACTGTCAGTTGGAGGGGGGTAAGCAGGAAAGGACGCACTCGGAGATGTTCTCAAACTCCATCTTCTGACCAACAGCCTGGCTAGCAGCCTCAGCCAGCTCCTTTCCAGCGCAAAGCATGGGACCCGTGACAACCATCATCTGGCCGCGGTGGCGGTCATCGAAGCCATGCTTGCCCTTACCAGCGAGGACGCGAGCAGCGACGTGGGCGATATCACCTAGAGCAACGGGAGCAAACTTGTGGTTCTCGCCAATGGGCAGAGGGAGGGTACCCTCCAACTGCGCCTGCTGAGTATACAGAAGCAGGTTCTCGGCATAGAAACCAGCGCGGATGACACAGGGGGAGTGGCCCAGCTCGACGCCAGGGTCGCCCTTGGAGCTCAAGACGATGTTCTCAATGTCGATGAACTCGCGCAGACGGGGCTGCTTGTCTCTCTCGGCGTAGTCGCAGCCGGCAGCAGAGATGAGCAGCACGTTCTGGACGCCGGCCTTCTTGGCGGCCTCGCACAGCTCGATGGTGATGTCGACCTTGTCCTTGTGGGCGGGAGGGATCACGCAGATGGTGTCGCAGCCGACCTCCTTGAGGGTCTTGACCATCTGGCGCTCGCGGCCCGGGTGGTGCGGGACGATCTTGGCTCCGAGCGACTCGAGCTCCTTGCACTTGGGGCTGGAAGGGTTGAGAGCCAGGCCGGTGATGCTGTTGATTTGCTTGGCGAACTTGCCGTCCTTGAGGAGTAGCTCGGCGATGAGGAAGCCGGTCTGGCCGTCGATGGCGGTGATGCAGACGTTGCGAGTCATGGTGGGGGATGTGATGTTCTCTTGTTATGAGCTAGGTGATGGTGTCTTGCTGTGACGACTTGGACTTGTGGTGATGGGTTGAAGCCTTGAAGAGGAGGTCTCTGGGGTCAACACGATGAACTGGATTTGAGATGCGCGCGCGCCTTGTATTTATCTGCTTGACATGTCGGCCAACGTCATCATCACCCAGCACAAGCATAGTCCAGCTGCGCGGTTCGTTGCTGCGCGTTTGCTTTCAAAACTCAACTCGACGTTAGGAGAATGATGCAGTTGACGTCACGACTCGGAAGGAGCGCGCCTGAGGGGCCAAGAAGGTTCCCGTTACCCCGGAGATTCTGCTCCCGGATCCCCTGCCTTTGTTTTGACTCCGTTTTTTGACCCATCGTCATCGTTGTCGTTGTTTGCCCGCAATGGAGGGGAATCCCGGCCTTGCTCAAAAAGGTTCGTCCTTGTCGCCGGATTGGGTTGAATGCAAACAACGACGTGCCATCACCCACTCACCAGTGTCTCACTCCCGAACTACAAGAGGAGAACTTGTAATCAATTGGCGACACATTGTCGCAGCTAGAATAGATGATTGGGACCTTTGTGTCATTGTTAGCATGTTGTTTCTATACTGTCTTGATTCCAGGTTGAGGTTGAATTGTTCTTGTTCGTCTCCCATCCATGATCAAAGTGGCCGAAGAGGTTCTCGCCCAAATGAAGTGTCAGGGATGAGGCTTTCAATTGGCGGGAGACCTGCAAGAGCGGCCCGCTGACTGACACCCACCCTCGTCCAGGACAAATAACCTGAACGTGGACTCCAGAGCACGATGTCAACGGCAAATCGACAAGACACCAACGAGTTTGTAGGGCTGCAAACAGCTATTGGGGACTATGAATGACCATGAGGACGAATGAAAGGAATAAAAGTAATGAGAGGAATGAAAACCGCCCGGGCGTCTTGGTGTTTACGGCGATGTCATGGTTTTGGTGGTCTGGCCCAGCTTAACCCTAACTGCGGTTTCTTCTGGTAAGGTAGAGGTTATTTTGTTTTTCGGCAGGCAATGACGGCCGGGAACACAGTGTCACTGGTGCACACATTGGCGCTGAAGCAGCCTCCAAGAACTAATTGTATTACTGTGGGGGCTACACAATCTTCTCGAGGCGCCATCGGATTCAGGTTCAACGAGGCCGCGCCAACATCGGGGAACCCAGATACTATCGCCAGCTTCAGCTCGCGTGGGCCTACTTTGGAGGGTCGCATTAAGCCAGATGTTGTTGCGCCTGGTTTCCCAATTCCAAGTACCGCAACACGCGACGCGAGCCTCACAACACACAAGATAAGTCCAAGTTCGGTACCTATGATGACACTGACCCCTTATGGATGTTCAGTTCTGGCACAAGTATGGCAACACCACTCGTTGTCGGTGCTTGCGCCATCCTGCGTGAGGCATTATCATCAGAAAAAAAAATTGGACAAGCCATCAGCCGCGCTTGTTAAAGCGCTTCTTATTAATGGAGCGGTTAACGTTGGACGCCCCCAACAGGAACAAGGTTTCGGAAGAGTAGACTTATCTCAAGCCTTGTTACCTATCACCTATAAGCTTGATGACCAGACAATAGTCTGTGGGTTCACGGATGGAGAGAAACTCAAGCGATTTGAGGAGTGGAAGTATACTATCGATACTTCTTCACTCAAAGGACCATTAAAGGGAAAAGTTACTTTGATCTATTCAGATCGTTTCGGTAATACGATTCAAAACAGCCTATCGCTTAAAGTCCAAATAGGCAATCAACAACAGCAACCACAAAGCGCTATCGAAAATAATGTTCAGCAAATCGAATGGAACGTACACCGCGAAAGTCTAGATGCGGTAACAATTATTATCCGCGCCGATAGATTGGCTGATGTTTACGATGAGCAGCCTTTTGCCGTTGTTTGGAGGGTCGTACACGAGCAACCTAGAGGTCACCTTTCTCTTGTGGCTGGCCTATGGAAGAAGTACGCCTTCTAATCGATTGTTCCTACCTACCTCCCGCCTATCCCTGTGCAACAATCTTCACGCGGCGCTCTCTCTTTGACAGGCATCCGTCATCATGCACCGATTCCCGACCTGTAGTAAGCAGCAGATGACGCCTTGGACGGTTGGGAAGTGAAGTCAACTGATTACAAGTGGGATGGTGTTGTGGAGGCACGGAGTGTTTCTTTTATACTGTTTGGTGTTCGAAATCATTTCTCTTTTTGGGGGGTAACTGTGAGTTTACTCTTGGGATAGACACACGGATCGGTGGCTCTTTGGGTTAAAACTTTCATGGCATGTGTTCTACTTTCCTTTGTCCGCATGTTTTCCGAGTTTTTACGCTCATTCGATTGTATACTGGTGGACGGCTATCGACAGGCCGAGCCTTCCGGGCTCACACTTGGGCTTGATTATTCTTTTTTTTCTTTTTTTCTTGTCTCCCTACCCTCTTTCTCACTTTGTATCACGAAGGTTTGGAGGGCGGTATTGGCTTCATCATAGACTCGTCGGTTGTAGAGACTATAGACACTCAAAATCCTGGTGAAGAGGGCTACTCGTACACTTTTGTTGGCGACCTCCGAAAATGTTTCTGTCATTACTTCGTTGCTCATCACTCGTTCTTCAATCTTCAACCACAAGCACTTTGCTCACCTTTGCAACCCAACAATGTCTATCACAACACACCCATCACCCGTTGTCTCTCTTCGTGCAGCCACAAACCAACAACAACTCACCTCCCCTCCCCCTCCCACTCAACCTCAGCAACCTCACAAACCGTCTTCCAAAACTGTCCCTCCTCATGCGCAAACCTCCCCAAAAACAACCCATCCACTCCCTCCTCGTCGTCCTCTTCTTTCAATCGTCCAAACAACCACGGCCCCGCACTCCCTCCATACAAAATCCTCGTCATCCCGCCCCTTTCCTCCCTCCCCCTGACCACCTCACTTCTTCGTATAGCCCTCACCACCCCCCTCACATGTTCTGTCCCAGCCGGTTCCTTCGCACCAATCGCCCAAACGGGTTCATAAGCTAACCAAATCTCTTTTGTGGGGTCAACACCCTCTAGGCAATTTTCTACTTGTCTGACTACCTCTTCTTCTGCCTCTTGCAAATTGCCAGGTGTCCCACCAGGTGAGCCCTCGCCGACGCAGATGAGGGGGATCATCCCGTTTCTTGTTACTGCTTGCGCTTTTTTCGCGGCGGTGGAATCTGTTTCGGCGAAGTAGCGGCGCCGTTCGGCATGGTTGAGTTCGACTATGTTACACCCGATTTCGGAGAGGACGGCGGGGGATACTTCCCCTGTGAACGGACCGGAATCTTCCCAGTGGCAGTTTTGGGCGCCGATTAGGACTTGCGGTTTTTGTTTCTGTCCCTGCTCCTGGGCTTCGTTCTCCGATGGGTGGTTTGCGCTTGCGGCGCCGGAGGTGCGGATGTGGTCGAGAGCAAATGGCAGGGAGAGGTAATCGGGGATGATAAAGATGTCGATTTTGGAGGCGAGGGTGGCGGCCAGGTTGTTGTTGGACTGCTCGGTTGTTTTTGAAGAGGTGTGGTGCTGCATGAGGTCGAGGAAGGAGGTGATGAATTGGGTGGTGCGGGCGTGGGAGAAGTACATTTTTGTTGAGACGCCTACTAGACGCCGGCGGGGGCGCGGAGTGGATGGTGATGAGGACATGGTTGCTGGTTTTTCTTGACTGTCCGTGGGGAGGTATGGTGTTGTTGGAGTTGTGATGGTGTTGGGTAGGTTGGTTTGGCGATGGGACTCAGAGATGTTGAAGGAGGAGTGAGGGGTCCTAAGCTGGTCGAGATGCTTTGGAATTCGTTCTCTCTGTGATTCTTTCGGTGCAGAGAGTTGTGATCGTGTCACTATTTCCTACTGTTTCGATCTCGGTCTGGTCTCGTTACTGACGATGATTGACAACGAAAAGAGACACTGTTTGTTGTCTTGGCGAAAGTTGGTGATGATCCGAGGAACGCTGAAAGGAAGCTAATCTGACTGATACTTACCCCGCGGATAGGCGCACCCGTTAACCTTCTCCAATCCGTCCGTACAGTTCCGGGGTAAATTGCAACATCACATTTCCCCGTCGTCCGCCGACATTCTTCGAAAGTCGTTTGCATCCTCCCAAACCGAGCGGGTGACCTTTCTCGGTCAAGTCTGATTTTACAAAAATCCGGGGGATCTACAACTACCCCCACGATCAAACAAATCTCGTGGTCGCTTTGCAGATGTCAAGATGCTCTTGGCGTTTGTTCTAGCGTCACCTCTATTCTAAGCTTCGGGGGAATGACACCCGAGCCCACTTACACTAGTCACCTTCGCCGTTGGGGGTCGGATTACGATATCCGGACAGACGGGAATCCCAGGACAGGACAGGACAGGACTTGCAAAGCTTTCAGGGTCAGGGGTTTTCCCCAGGTTTTCCCCACGATTCAACATGGCAGATCTGGACTCGTGGATTCGTGGGGAAATGGAGAATGGATTGACATTGCATTCAAACAGAAACTCTGGGGAAGACGGGACTCGCAGCAACAACAACTTGGCTTTCATCTTGTTTGAGTTGTAACCATTCCGCTGTTCGCGTAGTCAAGCAAACCGCAAACTGTAATCAAATGCCCACCCACCCAAAATCCATGATAACCTCCCAAAAAAGCATCGCAAACAGAACTCCTATCCAGTCTCCCCTAGCAACCCTTGACCTCCTCAGCTTCCTTTCCATCCCCTCCCACCCCGCCATGTTCCTCCCCCTCATACTCATGAATAGCCCTCACCTTCTCCGCACTCGGACTTGTCTCATCAAAGACATACCCCAACCACTCCTTCGCCAGTCTCCTCGCCAATTCCAACCCAACCACCCTTTCTCCCATGCATAGTACCTGTGCATTATTGCTCAACACGGCTCTCTCCACGGAAAAACTATCGTGTGCCGTGACCGCCCGGATCCCCTTGATCTTGTTGGCCGCGATGGCTACTCCCAGTCCCGTACCGCAGATGAGTAAGGCACGGTCGACTTCGCCGGAGGCGACCAGCTTGGCGGCTGCGGCGGCGATGTGTGGGTAGGCGGTGGATTTGTCTTCGGAGTCATGGGTGACGCCGACGTCGACGACGGAAGCGACGCGAGGGTCGGTGGAGAAGTCGGACTTGATTTTGTTTTTGTAGGTTATGCCGGCGTCCTGTTGGTTTGGGGAGGGGGTTATTAGTGATGGGTCTTCTTCTGAGGATAGAGGGAGGAAAGGGAGAGAGAGTTGGGTTGGGAACTTGGGAAGACTACTGACATCGCAGCCGACGGCGATGCGCCAGCGAGGTTGTTGTGTTTCTGTAGACATTTTTGGTGATATCACTGTAGGTTTGATAATGATCGGACCTGCAAAACTACTGAAAGACGTCCTCTTTATTCTTAATAACCTTACAGGCACCTATAAGTTCAACTTCACAAGCAGACAAGGCTGGTATATCATGACTAATGACCGGCAATAGCTCGTAGACTCGTCGAGTGAAGCCAAGCCATTAGACGAGAGAACTCGGATTTAGCCAGGAAGTGATGCCGTTCTGGGTAAACCGGAAGAATTGGGGGTCACTCCCGCTCCAACATTGCCACCACCACCACTCCCGGAGCCCTGTTTGATTGCCCCTCTTTGGCACATGTCTGAATCTTGAGGGAAGCCGATTACGCACGGCAATTGAACAGCCTGGGTCGGGTATGATGCAAACGGTAAGGTGGGTTAAGGAGGGGGAAGTATCACACGAGTGTTCCAAGCTCATACCGGACCATATGACCCAGACTGGGCCAGAGACTTGTAAGTGATCAATATCTTTGAGGACTCTCCAATCCTCACAAGTGACCTCATACATCATCATAAGGACACATTCTTCTTGTATCTTCTTTGTGTCCTCTCTTGCGCTTCACAACATCTCTACACCATGTCAAAACGTCACCTCTTCCCATCACTGGACGGGCTCGTCCCCAAGGCCCTCCGGGGCATCGTTGCTTCCAACCCGCGACTCAACCTGGACGAAGCCAACAAAGTCGTATACGACTCCGAAGCACCTCGGTCCAATGTCAGCATTGTCAGCGGTGGAGGATCTGGACACGAGCCTGCCTGGGCAGGTTACGTCGGAACCAACTTGCTCGCGGCAGCCGTGATGGGAGATGTGTTCGCTTCACCAAGCACCAAGCAGATTCTGGCCGCGGTCGAGGCAGTGCCGTCCGACAAGGGCACTCTCCTGGTAATTACGAACTACACAGGAGACTGTCTTCACTTTGGACTCGCGGCCGAGAAGACCAAAGCAAAAGGCAATCCGTGTAAGATGCTTATTTGCGGCGACGACGTTTCGATCGGCAAGAAGGGCGGCTCTCTAGTCGGAAGACGTGGACTCGCCGGGCAAATTGGAGTGCTCAAAGTTCTCGGTGCGGCAGCTGCTCAGGGGGCGACTCTCGACGAGCTTTACGATTTCGGTTCTGCATTTGCCAACTCGATTGTCAGCATTTCTGCTACTCTCGACCACTGCCACGTCCCGGGGAGGACCGAACACGGAGCTCTAGCAGAGGACGAGTTTGAGCTGGGAACTGGACCACACAACGAGCCAGGCTACTGGAAGCTATCTCCAGCACCATCGGCGGAGGGACTCGTCCAGCAAATTCTCAAGTACTGCCTGGACGAGACAGATCCTGAAAGAGGTTACGTCAAGTTCAACCCCGGTGACGAGACGGTCCTTTTGGTCAGCAACTTTGGCGGCATGTCAAACCTTGAGCTCGGCGGGCTCGTAGATGAGATCCTCCAGCAACTGCTCAAGGACTGGAACATCGAGCCGGTTCGCGTATACTCGGGCTGTCTGGAGACGTCACTCAACGCTCCGGCGTTCTCTGTTTCTGTGATCAACATCACCGCTGCCGCGGCCAACAGCACCTACACCGTCGATCAGATCAAGGGCTTTTTCGACACCCGAACCGACACCGCCTGGGAAGCCGTTGCTGGATACCAAAGCTATCCGCAGCGACGTAAGCGGGCCGAGCAGGTCGTCCCACCCCCGAAAGAGATCAGGAGGACCGTCGACGACTCCACGGACCTGAAGATCGACCCAGCGTTGTTGGAGAGTATGATCAAGAGCGCCTGCAACGCAGTGTCAGCAGCCGAGCCGGATCTCACAAAGTGGGACACCGTCATGGGAGACGGCGATTGCGGTCTAACTCTGCAGACCGGAGCGAACGCTCTCCTGGATGCTTTGAAGACGAAGCAGGTTGCCGCCAACGGCTCGGTAGTCGAGGTCCTGAACGAGCTGGAAGATATCGTCGAGGGTAAGATGGGCGGAACACTGGGCGGTATTCTCGGTATCTTCTTCGTGGCGCTGCGGACGGCGCTTCAGGAGAACATCGGACTCGCAAAGGAACAGGGAGTGCCCGCTCTCTGGGGAAAGGCTTTGTCAACTGCCATCAGCCACTTGCGTCAGTATACTCCGGCCAAAGTTGGTGATCGTACAGTCATGGACACGTTGATTCCCTTCGCCATGGCTATGGAAGAAGGGCAAAGCTTCGAGCAGAGCGTCGCGGCGGCTGTCAAGGGATCCGAAGGAACCAAGAGGTTGAAGCCAAAATTGGGAAGAGCAACTTACGTCGGTGTTGGTGCGGATGACAACAAGGAGCTTCCACCCGATCCAGGTGCATGGGGTGCCATGGTCGGACTCCAGGGTCTTTTGTCGGCTCTCTGATTTTGTGGTGAAACTGGACTAAAGTTTTTCATCACCAATGGAAGCGGATGGTGGGGTATCATATCATATCTTTGGGTTGTTGTTGGGAAAGAGCAGTTTCGTTTGTCGCTGCCACTTTTCCACATCTGTACATCATTTTCAGCGTAGTTTTAGAGTAGTCCAACCAGCAGTCACGGTTCGATGTGCATAATGCACGAAAATGTGAGCACAATTCTGAACTTGTCAACCCCAAATTATGGAGCGGAAAGTGACAAAAAAACAACAAGCCAAAAATAACAAGCCAGCCGGTCCGGTGCGGTTAGACCGTTTACCACCTTGGTGCCCCTTTTGATTTTATCGTTGTCGATGTCGCATTATCGTCGTTGTCAAATTCCTTTATATAATTATGGGACGCCGTTTTTACAATTATGACCTGTTGTTGTATGTGTGTGAGTGTTCGATTCACGGTTCGGTCTCTTTTTATAATTGTGAGACGTTGTTGGAGTTTTGGGGTGGTGAACGGTTAACCGCTGCGCCATTTGACCAACGCTCCGAACCGGCCGGCTTGTTGAAAGCAGGTCGAGCAAAGTGACTTATGTACCTCGGGCTGCGGGTTGGAGGGTTATCGGACAAAAGGCAAGTGTGGGCAGGCGTGAGTTGGAAGAGAGTTGGGATGAAAGGTTGAAGCCATCCAGGGGCTTGGGAGCGCGGGTAGAACCCTAACCCTTTCTTCTTAGCGGGAGGTTAGGGGTACGATGGGATGTCACCGTCCTTCGATGGAGCGTGCAAGGTTAACTTGAAGCTTACGCAGCCTGGCTCCGGCTTCATCTAACATGTAAAGTATCTACAAGCACCGTTAAGCCTTCCCAGCACTTCCCAGCCAATGCATATACTGCTCAATAGCCTCCTGCATCGCCTTCGTCCCGGCCTCAATCACACTCGTCAACGGCTTCCCCTTCATCTCATCCTGAACCCTCGCATAGTGATTGTTCATCCCCTTGTTGATATTGACCTTAGTCACACCACCAGCCATGCACTTCCTAAAGATCTCCTCATCGAACGGGTCCGCACCATGCAACACGATCCTGACCCTCTCACCCACCCGCTCATTGATGGCCTGCAGACGATCATACTCCAACTGGATCCCCCTGGGACCATACTCTCCATGCACGTTTCCAAACGCCGGAGCCAACATGTCAATGCCCGTATTGACAAACTCCTCGGCCTCCTCGGGTGTAGTCAGCAGCCCCTCCAAGTCCGCCGTCTCCGCCACGCCATCCTCGCCGCCCTCGATCCGACCAGGCTCCGCCTCCGCGGCGATGCCGCGCTCGTGGCAGTACTGCACCAGCTCGGCCGTGAGCTTGAGGTTCTCTTCCTTTTCGTAGTGGCTCATGTCGCACATGATGCTGTCGAAGCCATCGGGGATGTCGGCGGCGCGGCGCACCAGCTCGGGCGTCTGCGCGTGGTCCAGGTGCAGCGACACGGGCACGCTGGCGCTGTGGGCGGCGTCGGCGGCGGCTTTGACGAGCGAGTCGCCCGCGTACTGGATGGCCCAGGGGAAGAGGAGAACCATGGCTGGGGATTTGGCGGCCTCGGCGGCCTTGACGGTGGCGATGATGGATTCGATGTTGTAGCAGCACATGCCGGGCACGGCGTAGCCGCCGGCTTTGGCTTTGTTCAGGATGGACATGGTCCGGTTCTCGGAGAGGGGTGGGCGGCCCATTGTTGCCGTTGTTTCTTGGTGTTGACTTTGGTATGGTGTTCCAAAAGGATGACAGAAGGAGATGTAGGTGAAAGCAAAGCGAAACTGGCTGGTAGAGCAGACCAAAAATGTTGAGATTTGCCCGTGGTTATGCTGAGACCGACGGAAGGTGCTTCTGTCACTGATAAAAGTTGCCTCACCTGTCCTCACCAAAAGGGTCGACTACAAAAATAGGCAGTACTTACAAGAGCCGTGATTAGCCAGCAGCCGAGTTTCGGGAATAGTTTATCCTTCCAAAGTGTTGCCAAGTTGGAGGATTTCATCGACAAGTTTCCGGATTGGGCAAACCGAGGCTGGCAATTGTCCATTGATGACATGACCCCCAACTTGACCCCAAATTGCCAAGCCGAGACCCCGACTTGACCCCGATCGAGTTTGGATGTTATGCATCTCTTTTAGCCTAATCGTGACGCAGTACGTACCTAGCGGGACACTTTCCTGAGGGGGAACTACCCTAGCTGCTAATTGGCTTCCTGTCAGGGTCATGGAGAAAGAGGAAAGTCATCTGGTTGTGAAGATCACCTCGTGGCTCAAACCTTTGACATTTAGGCGGGGGCGGGGGTGAGGAGGAGGAGCGGCTTATAGCCAGGTCTCGGTGTAAGACCGGTGGATCATGCCATGTTGCTGTTCATCCGGAAACGGCCTATTCGGCATCGGGCTTTTGAGGAAACGAAAGGCAATGACGTTCTCACTGTGGGGGAAGGTCGGCTTTCCCTCAAGTATGGGGAATCGAATCTCCGCAGGGGGGTGACGGTTGCTTAGACGACGAGCTTACCATACTCACCCTCACAGGATACCTCGACCAAGGCTTACCTTCTCCAGTGACGCTTTCCAATCTCAAAGCGACTCAACACTCACTCATCACTGCTCACTTGCTGGGATTCGCGCCCATTCACCGAGTCAAGCCTAGAACAACATGTCGGACACAAAGCAACCGGTGGCCTTCATCGGCCTCGGGGCCATGGGCTTCGGCATGGCCACCCATCTCATCAAGCAAGGCTACCCCGTAACCGGCTTCGACGTCTGGCCCCCAACTCTAGAGAAGTTCTCGTCCGCCGGCGGTCTCACGGCCTCCACCCCGGCCTCGGCCGTGGCCGACAAGCCGCTCTGCGTCTGCATGGTAGCCACTGCGCAACAAGCCCAATCTGTGCTCATCGACGGGCCAGACGCCGCCGCTCCAGCTCTGCCCCAAGGGGCGGTCCTCCTTCTCTGTTCCACCGTCCCCTGTGACTATGTCCAATCCCTTGCCAAGCAGCTCTCCGCCATTGGCCGTCCGGACATCCATCTGATCGACTGCCCTGTCTCGGGCGGTGCCGCCCGCGCCGCCGACGGCACCCTTTCCATCATGGCGGGCGTGCCCTCCGAAGAGGCCCTGGGCAAGTCCAAGCCGCTCCTGGAAGAGCTTGCCGACCCGGCCAAGCTGTACATCGTCCAGGGCGGCATCGGCGCCGGCAGCAATATGAAGATGGTGCACCAGGTGCTTGCGGCTGTGCAGATTCTCGCAGCGAGCGAGGCCATGGGGCTTGCCACTCATCTGGGACTGGACCTGGCAAAGACGAACGAGGCCGTGCTCAACTCGGATGCGTGGAACTGGATGTTTGAGCACCGGACGCCGAGGATGTTGACAGACTACCAGCCCATTGCGAGTGCGACGGTGATCATTGTCAAGGATACGAGCATCATCACGGCCGAGGCCAGGAGGAGCGGGTTCCCCACGCTGATGACGAGCGTGGCCGAGCAGGTGTACTTCTCTGCCGTAGGAAGGGGATACGGGGCGGACGACGACAGCGGGCTGGTACGGTTATATGCCGAAGGCAAGGGCAAGGTTGGGCCGGTTCAAGGGACGGCTGGGAGTGACGAGGAGAAGCTCGCGCTGGTGATGGGACTGTTGAAGGGGATATTGCTTTGCTCGGCGGCGGAGGCCCTGGCTTTCGCGGATAAGGTTGGGCTGGACCTCGATCAGGTGTTCGACCTGTGTATCAACGCGGCGGGAGGAAGTCAGATGTTGAAGAAATATGGCCCGAGTATCATCAAGGCTTTCCGGGAGGGCACGGCGAGGGAGGGCTGGACTGCTGCCGAGGGCGAGACGAGTCTCCAGGAGGTTGCAGATGGTCTCTTTGCGGCTGTTGAGGAGGCTCAGAGACTCAAAGCGCCCGTCTTCTTGGGCAGCCAGGCGTTGAATGTCATCCGGCTTGCGCTGCAGTCGAGCCCAGCTGGAGTTGCGGCGGGGGCTGTTGTGAAGGTGTGGAACTCGACGAGCGTTTGAGGTAGACAGGATGTTTGTCGGTTGTACCAAAAGATCGGATGAGAAGTCGAAGATCCAAATAGTGTAGTCGATGGTCTCAAGGCGTCTTGCTCTTAGTTGTGCTGAAGTCCTGTCGTCTTCCTCCGCGAGGCTGATTCAAAGTTTTCAACGCCCCCATCTTCCACCCCCGCACCTATTGAGACCATTCCTTCTCGTCTCCTTATCCTCAATATCGATGGTCGAAGCTGTTCACGTTCACCCTCCGCTCAGAGCAACATCATCTGGTGTCTTCACCAGTTTTGGTGTTGAGAGGAGGTTGATTCCATTGTCAGGCACCTCTTGGCTTGCCGTGACGGTTTCTTTGCAGGTGGGGTTTAGGGGTTCGCGCCCAAATCCACAGCGGCACCTGCCACTGTGGCCACTACAGCCACTCCCCGCACTCCCCGCAACGGTGCTCAGCCCGGCGAAGCTTGACCCCTGCCTTCTCTTCACGGGAATTCGCGTCTTCGTCACTTTTAAACCACCTATCTCTCTCAGAACGCGTAGAGCTTCCAGGCGCGCGCCCAGAATTCCAACAATCCCCTGAAGCGGCGCCTTGGTTAATTTCCACTTCGAACTTGGAAATAGACATCTCCTGTACAGGTCAAAGTCGATTTAGGCCAATTTACGCCAAGATGGAGAGAGCTTTCCGTCCTCACTTCTTTAACCACGGGAAGCCAGATGCAAGTGCCGTCGTCGATTGAGCCCACTCTAAATGTCTTGATGAATGTGTACTGACGCGTCTTTGATAAACCAGGCCAACCCGGAAGAGAAAAGAAATTGTCACTGGTGCCAGATCCGGTCCTTCGCAACCCATACTCAACTCCCCATCTCCATCGTCAACCACGAAAACGATGCCTTCCTCAACCCCAACTTCCGATTTATCGACCACTCGGTAATAGGCAAAAACGTCCCTGTCGCCGACCAGTCTTTCCGCGTAGGCTGCTCCTGCGCCAGCGATGAGGAGTGCATGTACTCGACATGTCAGTGTCTCGACGAAATGGCGCCAGATAGCGACGAAGAAGCCGATCCCTATACCCGGAAGAAGCGATTTGCCTACTACTCTCAAGGAGCGAAAAAGGGACTATTGCGAGATAGAGTCTTGCAGTCTCAAGAGCCCATCTACGAGTGCCACGAGGGTTGCGCCTGTTCCAAGGACTGCCCAAATCGAGTAGTGGAACGTGGCCGGACTGTGCCCTTACAGATCTTTAGGACCAAAGATAGGGGTTGGGGCGTTAAGTGTCCCGTCAATATCAAGAGGGGGCAATTCGTGGACCGGTACTTGGGCGAAATCATTACTAGCGAGGAGGCCGACCGGCGACGAGCAGAGTCGACTATTGCCCGACGGAAGGATGTCTATCTATTCGCCCTCGATAAGTTTTCCGACCCAGATTCACTAGATCCTTTGTTGGCCGGACAGCCGTTGGAGGTCGACGGCGAGTATATGAGTGGACCTACTAGGTTCATCAATCACAGCTGCGATCCCAATATGGCCATTTTTGCGCGGGTGGGCGACCACGCCGATAAACATATTCACGACCTTGCCCTGTTCGCCATCAAGGATATCCCCAAGGGAACGGAGTTGACATTCGATTATGTCAACGGACTTACAGGGCTGGAGAGCGACGCGCATGACCCATCAAAGATCTCGGAGATGACAAAATGTCTCTGTGGAACTGCCAAGTGCAGAGGCTATCTGTGGTAAAGGGGGAGGGTGTTAGCTCACAAAGCTTGTGGGTGTCCCCAAAGATCACTTGACGATGCGTTCCCCGCAAACCCATCTTTTACCTGGTGGCCTGACTTGCCGTATGCCCTACCACTTGCAGAGCTAATGCAACCGTTGCAGTGAGGCGACTGCAATACCAAGCATCCATCACTGAAAAGAACTTGTAAGTCGGCATGATCGGTTCTGTACTCCAACAGCGCCCTGTAGACATCTTGCGGGAAAGGGCAATTACCGGTCGTTTTACTGCGCCGGAATGCTTGGTCTGAGCCATATTAGTAATGAACGGATGATATGCTCAACTTGAGTGGCTCAGTGGGTTGCCGGCCATCATATGTTGATGTAGGAAAAGACGGATTTGGTCAAGGGGATCTGCAATCCAGATCGTCAGGTCATGGAATTGGAGACGGATGACGGGAGCTCGGGCTTTTAGATAACGACAAGAGCTCACCCCCCTGGCTTGCCATTGATCTTACCGGGCCGGCAGTGTGACGGGACGGGATCGCATCACAATGACAAAGTCCCCCTCAAACGTCATTCTCCGTGTCATGAACTTGTCTTGAGGTTCGCACGCATTCGTCATGAAGTTTGTTTAGTCCTAGTCTAGCACATTTTAACAATCCACCCATCCATACCGCCATCCCGTTCCCTTACCCCGGCGTCGTAAAGGGATGGTTGAAATCTAGAATTCCATTCTTCTCCAACTTCCTTTCACTCTCCTCAAGATTATCAGAAGCTTGAAGTCTTTCAACCAGGTCAACGGCCTAGGTACAACCTGAGACACCGCCAACCACCAACCACCGTCCCCGGACCCTTCAAGGGAGTGAAACGAAAGCCCTCTCACCGCGAGAACGCCCAGGAACGCCCTAGCAAGGACTTAACGGCCCCAGACTCGGCTGGCCACGCTAGCAGCCCGCGCATCAGCAACTTTAGTCAGGGACGGGGACCCCTACAGGGCAAACATAAACCCCGCGCAACAGATCTGCCTGCGGGGGTTCACCCTAGCATCAACCACACCACAAGTGCCTGCCTGCCGAGAGCGAGACGTGCAGCATCGGAGGAGCTTTTCAACGGGCGAACAGGGAACTTCCAGAGTCGAAATCCATCTTCCAACACTCAAGAGAAAAGGGAGAAAAAGTTGTCAACTGAACAACAACTTCGACTTTGGCACCACGTTCAACTTTACCTTCTTTGCCTCATTTTGTTCGCCCTTATTTTATCCAGCGAGACTCCAGACGTCAAGAGAACTGCCGACTTAAGGGGGTAAGGGAAGATCCGGAGGTAACTGGCCGGGACCCAGCAAGTAAGGACGGAACGGGACGCTCGATACAACGCCCATTCAGGGGAAACATCCACTTCCGGCATCTGGTTGCATACCGCCTCGTGCTCTTTTATCTTTTTTTTTTTCAACCGGCGCAAAACTCTCAAACGGCCTACTGCGTGTTGCGAAACGACAACATTCGTTGGCGCCTTCAAGGCCAATCGCCGGCCCGGGCCGTCATGAACTGGCTATCCAGGCGGCTGGAATAACTCGAGCGAGCGGTGGCACCTAGGCAGACAAGTGAAAACGGTTAAAGGTTGTTGAAGGGTCTGGTCAGTCAGGCAAAGAAAGAAAAGAAAAAGGGGGCGGGAAAGGTAAACAATATTATATCAGATATACAATATCCGAAAGAGAAACCTTGTTGACTTTGGCGGCATATCGGGAATATCCATCCATCTCAAACAACAAGAAAAATGGTGTGTATCATGACTATCTATCCTGTTAAACCAAACTCCAATTCCATCCCAATTACAAAGTCTCTAACTCGTACTCTTGCCTTTTTCTTGTAGGGTTGCTGCATATCCAGGTCCTCCGAGGAGGAGGGCGTAACAGCCCCTTACCCAGCCGGCAGCCGCGCATCCAGGACATCAGGTTCTTCCCGAGCAATCAACCGCCGTGGAGTAGGTGCTGGGGGCTCACCAGCTCCCACAACAGCAGCCGGGACACCAGCAGGGTCACAACTCCGCGGCATAGGCGGCATGGGCGGCTCAGTAACCAATGACGATCGACAACCCCTTGCTTCTCACCCTCCTTCAGGGGCAACAACATCATACTCAAACCAACAACAACAACAACGAGAACAGCAACGAGAACAACGACGACGAAGTCATCGTCGCCATTCTTCTCAGCACCGTGGTGACCGTGGAGACCGTGGTGATCGTGGAGACCGAGACAGAGACCGCCGCCACTCCCGAAACCTATCCCAACACATCAACAAACCCCTAAAGCGGCACGAGTGGACAAGTCACAGCAGGGTATGGACGCGCGCCGCTTTGGACCGCGAGCGGGCCGAGTTCTTTGATACTAGAGTCACGGGCAGGCAGGAGGTGTGGCAGACTATCCATGCGGCGCTCGAGATTTTGTGGCATCAAGCGCAGGAAGATGCGGCTGCGGCTGCGCAGAATGGTGATGGAACGCTTGCGGCGGCTAGCGACTACGAAGGTGAAGGCGAGCGTGAGGGACGTAATGGTCCGGAGGATGAGGAGGAGGAGGAGGAGAACGACAGGGCAATAGCCCTAGCAACCGCCCAAACCATCCTCAGCGCCGCCGAGATCACGCTACCTACCGGCGACCTGGCACAGGGAGGAGCGTACGATTCGCTGGGGAACTATTACTCGCTGCCGGAACATATTGTTTCGGATCCGACGAATATTTCGACGAGTCGACCGGCCTCCGAGGCGGCCTCCGAATATGAAGATGAAGATGAAAATGGGTACGCGGATACCAAGGGCACCATGTCGGTGGTGGCTGATGAAGAGATCACCGAGGGCGACGGCCAGGAGGCTTTGGAAAGTGGTGATGAGGCCTCCTTTTCCGAGCGTCATCGCAGAGAGCAGAAAGGCAAAGCGGTGGTGAACGTCAAGGATCTGATCACTGTCAGGGCGAGGTTGAGTGATGGGTCGAAGGACGTCAATGTGCAAGTTGACAAGGGAGATTCGGTACGGGTTCTTGGGAGGAAAGTTGCTGAGAAGGCAAAGGTATGTTTTTCCTTCTCCTTCCCCCCTTCCCCCCTTCCTTTCTGATGCAGTCCAGCAGCTAACTCTTTATCATCCGTCCCATCTAGCTCTCATCAGACAAAAAAGTCCGCATAGTCTACATGGGCAAGATCCTCAAGGAAACCTCCACCCTCCCCGACCAAGGCTGGAAGCAAGGAAACATTGTCAATGCCCTGGTTTTCAATCGGTAGCCACATTGTGAACCAGCGGAGTTTGACAAGAGAGTTTCCGCCATTGCCAATCCTCCGCCTCCGCCTCCCTTCAGGAGCAGGAGACAACAACGACATCCTGCGACGAGCACGACGGCGAACAACACGGCCACGGCCAGTTCTAGTCGACAAGAGCCTCCGCAGCAGCGACATGTTGCGACTGACCGTTTTCTCTCGTTACAGTTGTGGCGGGTTGAGACGATGCCTCAGTAGGGTTATGACTGCGGTATTCCGACCGGAATCTGGCTCTTTTTCCTCACCTTATTGAAACACCCTACGGCGCCGGCGCCAGAGAGCGCGGCGGCGGCAACATCATCAGCCCATGGACGATAGGCCACCACCTACCTGCCTGCCCTTGGACATCTCAACAATATCTATACCCTAATATCACGGCACCCTCTTACGATGTCGACGGCCTGCTCACGGGCGCATACGACCGTTTGGGTACCACCATCACCACCATTTACATCACATTTCATCATCATCTCTCAAGGTCATATCATTACACTACGGAACTATTACGATACCACTTCACTTTTACCAGAAATCTGGGAGGACAGCTACACCGCTTTTACTTAATAAGTCATGCCATGATTAATGACGGAACAACTTAACGGAAAGGAATGAATGGTTGGAAAACGCTCATACGATACGATACCTTACTTATACCCCCCCCCCCCACCTACCTTCCCATCCTTCTTCCTTCCGACCCCAACGACCTTCTCTCCCATCCAAACCAACCACAATTTCTTACTTCCTATATACATCCTGTCAACAACAATATT
>RANZ01000467.1:0-28505 GCA_009805285.1 Neurospora terricola FGSC 1889 | reverse complement strand
ACGCGGTTTGCCTTCGGCAGCTCCCAGATTCATAGTTTCCAACTTCCTCCTCTTCTTTTCCCTTCGACTGTCTCAGTTTCCAACTTCGTCTCTACCTCCGGTGCCCGAACCCCATACTTCTCCCACTCGATATACTCAACCCACTCAGCACTCGGCACATGAACAGGGTAATCCACATCCCTTAGTATACCAGCCTTCACCAAGCCCGGCATGGTTTTCTCCAACCGCTCACGCTTCGGGTAGCCCCATTGCATTCGAACCCTGGGGTTCCAGACTCCACTGATGTCGACAAACCCCAGTGATATGAGTATCTCTCGAGCCAACCTGGTCTTCTCTCTTGCTTCTGCCAAACAGGTGTCGCATCGTTGATCAGTGGTGGGTACCAGCTTGAGGTCGGGGACTGGCTCCAGTACGTCGATAGAGTGTCTCCCTGGTGGGGCGAAAGCGGAAGGAAAGAGAGGGCGCGGGTAGCCTGTGGGAACGCTCCAACGTTCGTCACTGATGAGTGCGAGCCAGAAGTTGACCCATTTTTTGGCTTGGTCGTGTCTGTGGAGAGGTTGGCGCGGAGGATCGGTCAGGTATACGTCGATTATTTTCGGAGAATGCGTCCTGGGGGTTGCGCTAGTAGTGCTTGCCGCAACTAAATGATTTTCCCGGTTGTCAGACATCTTGACAGCGGTGGTGTATGGAAGGCTGGAAGATATCTTTTTGTTGAATAGGAGAAATAAAGGGTGGAGTGCTGAGTTCTGCTTAGAAGATTTGGAAGAGGGCGAGAGAGATCATGAATATATACCCAAACAGAGCGTTAAACAGATTCAAGAATTTGGTCAAATCTTTGAGCGTACTCAAAGCCCGACACTCCTAGCCACCCTTGATTTTTATACATCCTCCGTGTTGTTGGCCGTTTCCTCGTTGGTTACATCTTCTAACAACAACAGGTCCGTTGGTCGAGCCAGCCAACACGGGAAGTTGAAAGAAACTGAGCTTCTGTCGAGACCAACAGAACAGTGCCATTGTCCTCCCGTCCTGTGACCCTCATGTCCCAGATTGAAGACCGAACAGCTTTCTTCCATTTTCCTTCTCGCCCATCACAGCGGCTACGATACCAACACCTGTTGGCCGTATTGCGGTCTGGCATGGGGTTGTGGCCTTTGAAATGTCAACATAACCGCGGTATGGCATCATCAGCACTCGGTGCATGTAGTTGTAGTACTTGTTGATGATCAGAGTGATAGGAAATAAAATATGAAAGAAGAGAAGGGGAAACGGGAGCGAAAAGTTTCATGTCCTGAAGTCAACACAACAACACGACAAAAAAGGAGTAAATGTTTCTAACAGATAAGCGGCGTGGCGATAAGCAGAGCGACCGGAGCAAAGTCTGGGCGCACCAAGACAACATGTCAAGCGCTGATAGCAAGGTACACCTTCCTTCCGTCACCATGTAAACAAACACAGCCTTAAGGACTCAATATTTCCTTAGTTTCATGAGCGGTCTAGACGCACGTGTAAGTAGTCCAGCCGTCCAACTCATTCGTTTTTTGGCGGACAATTCGATAAAGAAAGGCCCATGGGTGCAGAGCTATCCCCATGAGAAACAGGTGATCGCTAGAACTGAAAATGACATTACGCATCCAACAAAACCAAATATATACAAGTCAAAACTACAAAACAACACGCGCTTTCAATCGAATCGCTATCCATAACTGCGTGACCTTCCCCCACCATAATTGCTCGGAAACCTCCTCCCGCTCGCCAAAATGGGCACCTGCACAGGCATCGACTTCCTCTTGGACGCCGGCAACGAGTTCACGGCATCCCACATCTCCATCACCCCAGCCCTCTTGGCGGGAAGCATGCTGTACTGAAGGCTGTACAGGTTCTTCCTGTTGAGAGGCGGGACGAACTTGCCCGTCAACAGACACAGGGCGACTCGAGGTGAGAGGTAGTGCTTCCGAATCCGGTTGCCCATTTGGAAGTATTGGTAGAACATGGACTTGAAATCCAGGGGGATGGGCTGGATATGACGGTTAGATTAAGCTCCTGAAGGCGAAATGAACGGAGATTCCATACCTGAAGAGAGATCACAGAGGTTGAGGGATGTTGTCGAAGAGGATTATTATCATTACAGGTGGCGCCAAAGCCTTGGGTGTCTCGTAGTTCAAATCGGATGCCACCTAAATGACAGTTAGTGGTGATGGTTCAGACCGAGAGCTGATAGCAAGAACACAAACCTGGAAGTCTTTTCGGATCTTTGACCCGTAACATCAATGCAAAAAGTGGAAAGTGGTTTAGACAAGAAAGTGCAGTATCGAAGCAAGCCTTGAACAGGATGATAGCCATGCGTGCAATCGCAAAGTTCAAGTAGAATACCACCACGGTGGGCAGAAGGAAAAACAGGACCGTAAAAAGAATAGTTCCCACAAGGAGCTGATCGAGCCCATAGTCGCACGAGTCTATACGGTTTCGAAGAACGTTGTGTTTCTTGCCGCGAAAGAGGTGAAAAAGCGACTGGAGGATATTCAACTGCCAGTGAAATATCCTTGCCGAGGCCAGATAAAATGAGTAAATGTGAATCGTGAGGATGGAGAGGAGATCCGAGAACAGGGCAAGAGGCATGCTTGCTCCCGCAAAACTGGAGAAGCCGATAATCCACACAATGCGTGGTAGCATGGGCCGAATTGTCTCGATACAACCTTTGCCGGTGTTAGTATGTTCAACAGGAAACCAAGAGCAGATCAGAAACTTACTCGCCCAGTATTCGATGACCCACAAGAACAGATCACCAAGGAACGCCGCTAGCTCAGTGTTTAGCTTCAAGCCTGCCGGCCAGCCCATAAGCCAGGAAATGCTGCTCTGCAATGCCTCGACGGTATAGGTAGTGAGCAGGCGGCTGATCTCGTCGGCCACCCAACCGGCATTGTCAATGATGTAAGAACCAAACGCCATACCGATGATAACATCATTGGCAACAAGCCAAAGACTGTTGTAAAACCGTATATAGTCCGGATGGCTCGTTGTTACACTCGCCCAGTCGTTCTTCCTCAACCGAAGCGTAACATACTGCATTGGCCAGTAGCAAAACTGTTGGAGACGAATCTCAACTTGCTGAGCCGTCGCAGATATGTCTTTCAGAGCTGCATATCTAGGCCGAAGTCGCCACTCCAGTATGCGCAACAACATCTCGGCGACCACTCTGTGAGCCATCAAGCCAAGCACGAACAACTTCTTGATGACGGGCAGCACGTAAATAGTGACCATGTCCCAAAGCCATACCAAGATCATGTCGCGAGCTGTTGTTG
The DNA here is from genome assembly GCA_009805285.1 of Neurospora terricola FGSC 1889. Classification (NCBI taxonomy): domain Eukaryota; kingdom Fungi; phylum Ascomycota; class Sordariomycetes; order Sordariales; family Sordariaceae; genus Neurospora; species Neurospora terricola. The sequence goes on along the minus strand of RANZ01000467.1, from coordinate 25,206 downwards.
CCGACTCGACCACCCTTTCTGACACGCTCAAAGCCCTCTTAGGACGGGTGCCGATGCGTGAGACATTCTGCTGTAGTAGCTTTTCGAGCTCCCATGCCCAGTTAATTTGGTTGACTATTGTCGCAAGCGCTCGTTCCTTGGGCGACGGGATTCGCTTTACCACCGAATGTTGTTTGAGCTTCTCGACCAGTTTTCGCTTCGTTTCCTTGTTCAAACGCTCCCGCTTCTCGTCATCCTCCTCCCCACTGTCGGCGAAGTCTTGCCTAAATCCATCGTGTTTGTCCCCTAATGCTAGGGCAATAGGATTGAGTGACATGTACTGCATTCGTCCTGGCAGCGGCCGCTCGAAAAGGATAATCTGAATACTGGATGCTCGAGCACAGGTGACAGAAGGTACCCGCTGCTTAGGCGTTATCGTAACCCGGATCCACGATGAGTCGACCTCGACGGTGTCTGGAGTGTTCGAGACGCCCAAGACGCTTATGGACGATTTGCCGCATTGTTCGTAGATGCGGCTGACTGGGTGAGGGGCGTTACGGAGGAGGTTACCGAGCTTTAACGCGCTTTCAACACGTCGAGGCTATCACAGAGTCAGCTCTTGTATCCACATCCCCGGCCAGTCCCAAACCCAGAGGGCACAAACCTCTACCTCCTCCAGTACTGCCACCACGAGAACATCCAAGGCCGAGTTCCTCCAGCCGACCACGACGCCTTTACAGTCGGATCGCGGAAGGTCTGTGGGCCAGAACACGCGCATCAAGCCATCATCCTCTGGCATGACAGATAGCGCACTCGCGAGCAGCCAATCAGAAAGAGCCCCTTCTCCTTAGTTGTTCCCTCGCGGAGATACCTGATCCTGGCGATCGCGGATGCTGGACCGGCATTATCAGTATATGGGATTCGCATATCGACGGTTGGTTGGGTTGGGGGCAGCAGCAGCGTGGCGGTCGTACCAGGTTCGACTCCAAAGTTGCAAGACGTTGCACAGGAATAAAGACGACGAGAAACACAAGGCTTAACACGCCGAAGCCCTTGGCGGCCCGAGTCTAGAGACGAAGCGGCATTCAGGTTAGCGATCCAAGCTTTTGTTTCGGCGCAATGGTGTTTGGCGGGGTTGCCACGGTTCTCCCTCTTCCCCTTCCCATGCATGTGACACTTACCACCACTCCGTAGTTCCAAGCAAATATGGCAAGCTCATATAGGCGAGTGACGAGGTCCCATCGGGCGGTGATATACCCAGCTACGAAGATGCCGAGTGTAAGAACAGAAAAGGGGTGCATAGAGGCGCGCTGCCCCTTACTGTTCGAGCATGCGTCCGCGGCAGAAGTCTGGGCCGGTAGATGCCGTGTAGTCCGATGTCACTTTCCCTTGTGTGGGGAGAGGAAATGCGGGCGGATACTGGGTGCGGTTATACGAGGAATTGGCGGGCGCTGCAATGGGGGGACAAAACTCGGCGGTCCAAGAAGTTGAAGATGTCGAAGTAAAAGCTGGAACTGAAGCACAACGGGATGCCGAAATTTGTTGACCTGGGACGCGGACGAAGAGCAGGGCGATGCGAGGTGTCGTGTCGTTGGACAAAGACTCGCGCTGAAGTTTATCGGAGCAGTTTAGGCGGTGTTACAGGGAGTGTGGAGCGTTCTAGCGCCCACAAACGAGAGCCCCCGAGCGCAACCGCAACCTGAATAGTTGGCTGCGACTACGTGCTGTGATGCAGGTGAACCGATTGGATGTTGGGGAGGATCCACCTCTCACGGCAAACCTTATTTGGAAGGGAACATGAACATTGAAATCATGGCTTCAGTTCATGAAGTCGTGAAAGCACAAGACACTGGCAGAAGAGAAACTGGGAAGGTACAATCAAACAACGGCGGTTGAAGCTCTCGGTACATGAGCTTTGATTGAAAGAAGAAGTATGTAAACGAAGCCCTCATTTCCACAAACGCCAGGCACTGTATATACGGCAAAGAGACAAGTGAGGAATGTAAGGGAGAACTGCTTGGTCCGAGTTTGTTGGAGTTGGTTGACGAGTGGTATTCATACGCAGGTCAGTTCTGACGGATATCGTCAGTAAGTCATCCATTAACTTTGGCCCAGTCGTAAGCTTAAACTCACATTTCTTCTTGCCCATGTATGTTGAGTCGCTGTCCTTGAGTTCTTCCCGCGCCTCGTCTAGCAGCTTGTCGATGCCACGCTCCTTCAAAGCAACCTATAGAAAGAAAGGTAAGCTATGTCAAATTGCAGGTGCTGTACCTTATGGCTTTGCGACTCACCTGCAGGCAAGAGCTGTACTCCTTGAAGAGAGCGGAACATTCGTTATTCTGTTCGGTGCCATTGCCTCTAAGGTATTCTGTCCAGTATAAGTATCACAAAATGTCCACTGAATTGGGTTGTCTGTTTCTGTAGACTTACTCTCGCTATACCATTTGAGAAAGCAGGTATCATACCGCCTACAACTAGGTAAGCTGCCGTTTTCTCCTCTATGCCAGTCAGAAACTTACTCTTTGAGCTCGTTGCATTCTTTGGCGAGTGACTGGGACATCTTGAAGTCCTAAGGTATGCTCTGAACCGTTGAGGTTGGCAAAGAGACTATAGACTTGGTACGGTGTCCGATGACTTTCGCAAGAAATATGTTTGGGCGAAATCAACGAATAGAGGGCGAGTCCTATGGTACTCTATGTAATTGTGCTGTGGAAAATGTGTACGGAATATTAAATATCAACGCTTGCCGATGAGTCTGCTTGAAACGACCAAGTACTGGTATCAAACAATGGGGTTGCGGACCTTCGTCACAGGACGAATCTCTAAAGCCTGGATGCCGATGGATGAACGTTGTGGTCCAGATCCCGTCAGCACAAGCTCTTGGCAGGTCCCTCGGTCTTATCTAATCGGCTGCTCAAAGTTTCTCTACCTCATTCCGCCTACTTGTTGCAATATGCCAGTAAGTACCAGTACAAAACAGCTTGAGACCCACCTTATGGCATCCATCAGCTTTTCCCGTTCGGCGCTTTCTCCACAAGCCGCATGCTGGGACTGTCCGCAAAAAAAGTTCCCTGGAGCAGAACGACAACCCAATTTTGGAGAAGGGAACTGCATCGGGCTTGCACTTCCTGTGACGTCCGCATCACAACAACTCCAGAACCAACGGCCAAGATGGACGGCTCACTGGACTTCAAGACCCTAAGGGAATCGCTCCAAGCCGCCTTGGTTGCCACCACCCGAACCGCCAACTCGATTGCCAACGAGGATCTTCAGTTCCAGCGCACCGTCAACCCGACTGTCGGCAGTCAACTCGACGACAGCTCCGGCCGCCTTCTGTCCCTTGCCAACGGGCTCCTAAAGTCGACTGCCAATCTCACAGGCCAGAAGGTCTCAGCCCTCGAAGAGGCCGACGATGTGGACATCCAGTGGCGGAACATTGTCGACGTGATCGACTCGCTGCTCGAGAAAGCCGACACCTGCCTCGACGAGTACACCGGATTGATCAAGCGGAAGGATGCGCCCACCACCGCCGACCAGGGTCGCGCCCAAAAGCGCGTCAAGTCATCTAACGATCGTCTTGACTGGTCATTGAAGAGAGCCAACATTCTCAAACCCCAAAACAATTTTGAGAAGAAGGTCGACAACTTTGCTACCGGTCCTTGGAAACCCTTGTTGTCGTCCAAGCCTCATGCCAAGGTGCCGCTGGAGGACAGCCTGACAACCTTTGTTGACGAATTCAACAACACACAGTACGTCTAGCTTTTCTTCCTGAAATCATAGGAGCATGCCGCTAACATGAACGTTTCAGATACAAGCATCCCTACGAAACCGAGATCAAGACGACACCTTATCCTGAGCATGTATACAAGAAGCGAGAACCGAAGGAGTACCTTCCTATCGATTCGACATCCGCCATATGGGTTGATACTTACGAGGGCGTCTTGGAGATGTTGGAGGAGCTCAAGCAGGCCAAGGAAATTGCGCTTGACTTGGAGCATCACGATTTCAGGTCTTACACCGGACTCCTTTCGCTTATGCAGATCAGTACCAGAGAGAAGGATTGGGTGATTGATACTCTTCAACCTTGGAGGCACAAGCTTGAGGTTCTGAATGAGGTCTTTGCGAACCCCAACATTGTCAAGGTGAGACACACCCTGACCTTATGCTGTCACTGTTTTCTCGACTAACTCGACCTAGGTTCTTCACGGTGCTTTTATGGATGTCATCTGGCTGCAGAGAGATCTTGGTCTGTACGTTGTCGGTCTTTTCGATACATACCATGCTTGTGCTGTTCTCGGATACCCTGGAAGGAGCTTGGGATACTTGCTTAGCAAGTTTGCCGAGTTCGAAGCCGACAAAAAGTACCAGCTTGCAGACTGGCGCATCAGACCTCTTCCCGAGGAGATGTTCTACTATGCCCGGTCCGATACCCACTACCTGCTCTACATCTTCGACATGCTCATCAATGAGCTCGTGGAGCGCTCAACACCCGGAAAGCCGAAGCCTGACCTTCTCGAGCTGGTTCTCGAGAGGTCGAAGGATGTCGCCCTGCAACGATACGAGAACCCTTCCTACAACGTCGAAACCGGCCAGGGACCCCGCGGGTGGTATAATGTGCTGCTGAAGTCGCCAACACTCTACAACAGCGAGCAATTTGCCGTCTACAAGGCTGTGCACAAATGGCGCGACGACTTGGCTCGTCGTGAGGACGAGAGCCCGTTCTTCTTCATGACACAGCAGGTTCTTGCCGACATTGCCCGGATACTCCCGACCGACAAGAAGGCTCTGTGGAGTATTCTGGATAGCAATGCCAAGGGCCTCAAGCCTCATCTGGATGAGCTGTTCGACGTCATTCAGAAGGCCAAGGAAGCTGGAGTGAATGGTCCCAAGATGATGGATATCTTCAAGAGCGACTCATCCACCCTTGCTCCCGCCAAGGTTGCTGCTGTCATCGCCGATGATAGCGATATTCCGGACGTCAAGGAGCTCAAGGCTGACCGGTCCCAGTTCTGGGGCGGCGTCACTTTGAGCTCTGTCTGGGACGGCATGGCTGCCAAGACTGCCAAGCTTGACGGCATGTTGGAGATCACCCTCCCTTATCCCGCCGACTTCGTGGATGGATCCGCGGCTGAGATGGAGGTTGATCAACCAGAGGAGACGGCGCCAGAGCCCCAACCGGCGGCGGAACAGGTGATAGTCGACCAGGAGTTCACCCTCAGGAGCGGAGGCAAGCGCAAGCGCGAGGAGGAGTCTGACGAGGAAGAGGAGGCGTCAGATGCCGAAATGGAGGATTCCGCGCCCCAGACCGAAACCGATGCGCAAACCGGTGGCGAAGCCGAGGGTGATGATTCCGACGAGGAGGAGGAGGAGGAGGAGGAGGAGGAGGAGGAGGAGGAGGAGGAGGAGGAGGAGGCAAGCGATAAGTCCTCGAAGAAATCCAAGAAGGCTTCCAAGAAAGCCGTCAAGGAGAAGAAGAAGCAGGCCAAGCTAGCTCTCAGGGCGCAGCGAAGGGCAGAGAAGGCTGCCAAGAAGGAGGCAAAGAAGAAGACCCAGGAGGAAGCTGCTGCTGCCGCTAAGCAGGCGGAGGGCGAGAAGGAGAAGGAAGATCAACCGTTTGATTACTCCCAGGCTGCGTCGGTCTTGCGTGCTCGGAAGACTCGGGAGGATGTCAAGAAGGCAAACAAGAGGTTTAACCCGTATGGCAACAAGTCTCAGGAAGGACCAAAGGGCGCGAGAGCGCATTACTCTGCTAAGGCGGCTGGCAGGACGGCTACGTTCAAGAAATGAGGTGGAGGCAGCAGGTGAGGGCGCTGGAGTGTTAGGATGGGCATATGGTTATGGAGTGGTTATTGCTGTGTTGGCCATTGATGCCAAATATTTGTTAGCTGGCCGATTACCTCGGTATGTTTATCTGAGATCAGAAGAGAGAAAGAGATGGCCGAGATGAATAGATACCAAGCAATAACTGATGACGGCCAAGAGCCGTCGAGCTTGCATCCTGTTCTACAAATGTCCTACAAAAACCTGAGCTCCAAACATCGTATCGAACTGTGCGCAAAGTCTAATAACGCACCACGACCGGTGTGAAGTATTTATATCCTATTTCTGCATGTCTCACCTCACGCAATCAACTGCACCTACAGTTTGGTCAAAAGTTGCTGCTATCCGACTCAAAAGTTTTTTTTTATCTGATCGTATCACGAGGTCTCACAAGATGAGGAGGGATCCGCGGTGGTCATGAGCCAGCCGACAGACCAATCTATCAACACTTTTTGAGATCTCGTGAATGGCGTTCGTTCCCTTATGTCAAAACGTATCCCGTGCTTGCACTGCTTATAAGGGGGGGGATAATAGTGTAGTATTCCGGGAACATACCTATATACATATATACATACCTCTCCTATGTATTTCCTGAGGCGACCTATAACATGGGCTCTCGAAGCGCCACCAGCGGCATGTAAGTCCTGCTTTTCCAGGGTTTCATGTGCTGCCTGGCTCAAGGCTCTATCCGATGCTGGCATGCTGCAACCCAGGGACAGGGACGGCATCCTGCTGCGGCATGTCGCGTGGGCATTGCAGGATTTAGGTAGGTTGTCCAGGCAGTTGCTGGCCGTGCCTGCTGGTCGCCAAGGGCACCCGAGGACACCAGATAGATGGCGATCATTGATGATGGTGTCGTGCTCGTGGGGGAAACGAACCAGGGTTCATAGATGGGGCTTGTGAGGATCTGGTCTTGGTCGTCCTTGGGTCGTTTGGTTGCAATGTTCGCCTACAGGGTTTCCAGGGTTTGGGGAACTCTCGTCAAGGGGGGTCATCCCTGCCTACCCTGCAGTTGGTATCCAACCCTCTGGGCAGGGCGGTACAGCTCGCAGGGGCAGCTCTCCGGAGCAATTGCGGAGGATGCCCTCAGATACCTACCTAGGGTGCCACTGTTGAGCTCGGCGCGTGCCGGGGTCTCTCCACTAACATCAGATGCCATCTGATCTGACAACAGAGTTACAACGCTCAGCTTGGTCAAGTCACTCGCTGCAACCGTCCCCAACTTAAACTTGCGACTTTTCCCTCGAACTGAACAATTTCATTGTCACTCCGTCGCCGCCGAAACAAAGGCGAGATCTGTTGGCGCGCCACCTGCTTTGGCAAGATCGGCATTGTTCGCATTGAATCTACCAGTCCATTTGGCTTGCTTCTTGCACCTTCTTGTTTGTGTTTCTTATGCTCCTTTGATCTTTGCGGCGCAAACCGATACAACTACCGCCCTCCTCGAGCTTTCCTTTCCCGCCCACCAAGCAGCAACCTCAAAGATCGCCGCTGGACAGCCTTGTCTTTCCAACAAACAAGAGCCATTCAATTCTATTCCCAGCCACTTCCATTGGTCACCCTCCGTTCGACTTTATAGGGCAGCCTTCCAGCTCATCGTGCCATCCCATCCGCCGACAGCCTACAGCCTACAGGATCCCACCTTCGGTTTCCCCCTCCAAGCACCGCAGTGGACCCGACCTTGACGTGTCTGCGTGGCAGAGTCCCCGAGGCCGCCAGTGCCTTCGTCAGAAGCCTCTCACTTGCCAGACTTGGTCACCGCAGTAGCCTCTGGGACCGAAGACCGATTTGCGCATCGAATTACACCGTTCCTCGCCGACGTCATATTTATAGCGTCCCCACCATGGACCACTTTCCGCGACTACGCCCGCATCGGCGCAAAAGAGAGATCACCGCCCCCAGTTTGATCACCACGCCCACCACCACCAAGTCAGATAGTACTTCTGAGAAGACCGAGTCTCCTTCGGCGGAACTACACACTCCCACCGCCGCTCCTTTGCTACGCCCAGTCCATAAGCTCAAACCCTTTCGAGTATTTTCACGTTCTTCGAAGAGAGCCCGCGAGTCCTCTCCCGGTTCGCACAAACAGACACCGACCGCCGCCGCCGTTATGGCCCCCAACGGTACCGCAGACCATCCTGCTTCGCCGGCCGAGAGCAAGACGTCGTTAGGGCAACCACTCAAGAAGCAGGACCGGCCCAAGATGCCCTCTTTCCTGGAACTAAATGAAAATGGTAAGCTTCCTGGCTCGCCTTTGCCGCGCTCGCCTTCTCTCCAAGACATACACACTAACAGGCCCTGTTCACGTTTCACAGAAATCGAAAACAAGTTCCAAGAGATCATCTGGCTCGAGCGCAAACGTATCCTACAAGCGACACAGAACCCCTCTCGAGATTTCCGTTGGGCCCGCGTAATGGGACCGCACCTTCGGCAGCTCGACAGATATGGCAATATACAACCCTGGCACAACAACCGAATCAAGCTTCAGGTGCCTGAGGGCAAGATCGACTACATCAATGCCTCGCCCATTGTCCTGAACCCGACGGTTCTCACCACGGCCGAGGGCGAAACGAGCAACACACAAGAGCCGGATCGCTACATCGCCATGCAGGGCCCTAAACGGTGTACAACTGACCATGTGTGGCGCATGGCGGTTGAGCAGCTCGAGAGCCCTGGCGTGATCGTCATGTTGACCGAGACTCACGAGGGCGACTATGAGAAATGTCATCAGTATTTTCCCCGGACGCCGGAGGATCCTCCACTTGAAATCAACGAGGGGGACGAGTTTGGCGATGGCTTCCGCGCCACAGTTCGGTGCGCAGGGATCGAGCATACACCGGCCGGCGACGCCATTGAGCTTCGCAAGATGGTGATTCGTGTGCACAAGCCGGTTTCCAGGAAGAGCGTGGACAGCAAGAGCAACGGGTCCCAGAGCAAAAGGCAAACCCCGGAGCCGGAAAGCGCAACCACCGAGGAACCCAAGATCACGTCGCCTCTGACCCAGATGGCAAAAGAGACGGAAGCAAATCTCACGATCAGCGAACCAGGAGAGACTGTGGGCCGGAACTCCGGAGAGGAGGAAGAGGAAGTCGAAGAGCGCATCGTGTGGCACTTCCTCTACAAGAAGTGGCCCGACTTTGGCGTCCCGGACCTCGCCGATCTCGACAGCTTCTTTATACTCATGGGCCTATCTCGAGAGAAGAATGCCGGCCCCCACAACCCTCGTATCGTCCACTGCAGCGCGGGCGTTGGCCGCAGCGGTACCTTCATAGCGCTGGAGCACCTCATGCGGGAGCTGGAAGCGGGGGTGTTGGAGAACTGGGACGAGCGCACCGCTGGCGCTGAGTCCTCGTCGCCTTCTGTAAGGACGTCGCAGGAGGAAGTCATGTCGCCCACGAGCAGTACAAAGGGCGGAGAGGATAACGACTTGATTTTCCAGGTGGTCAACCAGCTCAGGGAGCAGCGGAAGACTATGGTGCAGTCTGAGAGCCAGTACTTGTTCATTTACCAGGTGATGCGCAAGCTGTGGCTGGATAAGTACGGAGGAGATGGTGATGACTCAAGCTCGGGAGAGAGGGCGGCTAAGAGGCTGGAGGTTGATCCTGGCGATCCCTTTTATGTGAATGGCTACTCGAAGAAGTAGGGTGGTCCGCTGAGTCGTCCCGTCTCGCATTCGAAAACTATGTCCTCATCTCCAGGCTTTTATGTCCGGGGCCATGGCCGGTTGGGTTAGCTGGTTCTATCTCTTGTTGGTTTATGGCTAGCGGCGGGTACTCAACGGGCCACTGTTGAGAAGGCATGATGACGATGGGAAGGGGAACATGGGTAAGGGGCAAAGATACCAGTAACTAATCATCTCCTTGTGGACACAAGAATCCGTCTTAGATACCCCCGTTGCATTTCATAATATCATTGCATTGCATTGCTGTCTTCTTACACTTAGGGTACCTATCGGCATCTTAGATACTATTCTCGTGCACTTTGCCTGTCTGTTGGTAGAAAAGTCATCCAACTCAGTTACATAGCTTGCGCGTCACTCTCTTGGTTCGTGATACGGACTTCCAACCCAGTAACGTTCACGTAGGACGAGTAAGACGAGTATGCAAGTACGCAAGTAACCTCTTCCTTGACCTGGAAAAGATGAGAGGGTTTATTCAAAAAAAAAAAAAAAATTTTGACAAAAAAGTCTGTAACTTTCCAAACACAGACCTTAAGTACCGTTAACGGGGCGGGTAGCTATCAGACTTCAGACTTGAGGTGGTCTTGGCTCCTCAGTACCTGACATAGTACAGAAACTGTTTGCCCAAACATGGCAGGCGAGAGCCTGGAGCTGGAGCTGGAGCTGGAGCCGGTCCAAACATGTCATTCACTTGGGACGAAGATTCGAACATACCTCTATACCTCTACAGGCTCCAAGGAAGAGCTGTTTAAATCATCACCTTGACTTGCCACTACCTACCTACCTGAGTCCCAATTTGATGAGGTTTCTAGGGTATACACACGAGACTGTACCTGGCAGGATGACCTGACATTACCTAGCTACAGCGTCACTTTGCTTCGCGCGTGGATGCATACATAGCATAGATTTAAGCCTACCTACTACCTAGCTTATGCACAGATACGCAAGGTACCGAAATGCAAGAGATTCACCCACATTATGCAGATCTCCCTTTCTTTCCGTGGGTAGGTAGTATGTGCTTGCTTTGGTGGTCAAGGCTTGCTTGTTGTTATGCATGCAGTAGTCACCTCTACTTCCACTTCTACTTCACGCTTTTTTTTTTATAGGTGAGAAGAGGGTGGTCAGGTCCGGATGTGAACGGCATGGTCTGAAAAGTGGGAGCCGAATCACCCACTGATGGAGAGAGATGGGGGGGGGGAAGATGGAGGAGATGCAGGAGGAAAGTGCTGGAGGAAAGAAAAGAAGGGAAAAAAAAAGAAGGGTAAGGTAAGTAAAACCACGGTATCCTATGTTCCATGGATTCCATCGGCTCCATCGCTCGGTTCCATGGCAAAGGTGATATCATAGCGTACGATTTCTACTACCCTCCTACTTTGCGGTTATATGACAGAGCGCAGCGTACCTGTCTTCTAGACGGCACCAAGATGTAGGGTAAAATTGGTAGGTGCCGGATCGGATCAGTCAGTTCCCGTTCCTGGTCATCGTTGTCGTCGTCATCATCATAGTGGGAGAAAACCGATATGATACCACACCCCCAGATCCGGAACCGGATCCGAGGAAAGAGTGAATCTGGTATTTTTTTTTTTTTTTTTATATCAATGTGACAACCAATATATGGGAGCTGATCGATCAATGTACATAAGGAGCAACCGGGACACCAGACACACAACCTCCCACTCCCACTCTTGGATGGTAGGGGAACCGGGAAATATATGTAATATGGCATTCTTTAAGACATTTGTTCCCGTCCAGAATGAGAGGAGGTAGTTGTGGAAGAGAGTGTGAGTGTGTGACTGTGTGTGTATATGTGTGTGTGAAAGGTAAAACGGGGAAACGGCAAACGGGTTACTACGTTCCAGCCTGAACTTGAACATCGGACCGTAGCCCGTGGCTAAAGTGTTGTTGAAATGTTGACCGACGTTGTTCAAGCCTTGGTTGATCGGTCAGGTGCCAGTGTCTGGGTAGTAGGACCAAACGTGATTTTTCTGATATACACGTAGGTGGAATCCGATGTTTTACCAGTGAAGGAAGACGTGCCAGATTCGGGTTACATCATTGCGGATGGGTGTATACGAGAGACCTGGAGAGAGATAGAGAGCGAGAGGACGTTGGACAAGACACAAAAAGTGTCTCGGAAGAGGGCTGTTGTCTAATTTCGATTTCGTCTTTTCCATGGGAAAACCTGAAACTTGCATGGTTTTCTCATTGTCTGACAGTGACAGTTCGTTATGACAGCCTCAGACTCAGGTCAATATCCGACACGGTGCATTCGGGGTTTGGTTAGTCAAAAAGACTTGATCAAACTTGAGGTTGTAAAGGAAGTCATGGAAGTTATGGTTGTCATTGTTGACTTCCACTCGTTGTGGATAGCTTCAGAATAAAAATGCCAAGCCTTTCTTCAGTTTCAGGGGTCAAGTTCAAAAGGGTCTAGAACTTGTGGAGTCTTTAACAAAAGGATTAAGGAAGTCGGAAGGAAGGATCCAAAACACCACCTCACTTTCCACAGTCAACAGACACCTTGCCAGTCTCGTTAATGCCAAAAGAGGTGGATGGAAATTCCCATGTGCTGTGCGGGCAAGGGTCACGGTTCTTGCTCTTCTTCTTCAAGTCCCAGGGTCCTTCGGATTCGCAAGTGACCCTGATGCCCTGAGAAGTTAGAACATGTCAGCCCCAACCCTGTTCAGCCGCGTGTCTGCCATGTGTTGTGGATGTGCTGAAAACGGGCGGCTTTTGGCAGCCGAAGCCTGAACGATCCACTCACGGTCATTGCTGAATGGAGTGTGCAAATCCCGTCCGTTCGTTGGTTTGAAAAGAAGCCGACTGGGCGCGAGCTGCAAGCCCAGCTTGTGTTTGTTGTAGGCTTGTAGCCCAGTTTGGGCGAGATGAAAAGAGACGAGCTGATGTGTTAGATGGAGCATGTGTACCCGTGGGGGTGAAGGATCAGCCTGGCTGCTGTAGGTGATGCCGAGTGCCGGTTCGGCTACCACCTCTCTCTGATGTTCATAGGAAGCGATGGATGAACTACCTACACTAGTATGGGTGATATGGGACGATATGACTATCCTAGTACTTTCGGGTAAGGTTTTAGTGAGAAGATGGAAGGTTTGGAAGGAAATACCATTGAACTGTGTCCTCTCCGTTGCGAAGAGAGCTCGTGTTTGTACGGCGCCGTCGTACCGTGGCGCCTCTCAGACAAGACTGGACAAGTCTCACCATGGAACACTCCAATTACCGAACCCCGACAAACAATCAACGGTTATGTCAGTTGGCTTTTGCTTCTGCGCTAAAAGACGAACGACGGCCTTTCTAAAGCCAAGAAAATACATCGGGCCGCAAAAGGGCGTTTGGCACTAGCAAGACGTCCGGGGCAAAGTTGGAGCATGCGAGCCTGCCGAACAAGGGCCTCGGAAATGAGCGACAGACGCTGGTTGCTGATGGGCACGGCTGGCCTGGCGCTGATGGTGATGATGATGATACCGGGTTGCTTTTTGACAGCAGCTCTTCCGCTTCATCCAAGGGCTTCGAACCACGCATTGTTTTGAAAGACAAGTGGCCTTGGTGTTTTGCTGGGAGCGGTCATGATAAAGTGTAAGGCAGTTGATATATGACGGTTGCTATTTTGGTGGGTGAACAATGCATGATTAATTGAGTCCGGGGTTCGGAAAATGCAAAGGCTTGAATGGTTACTTGTACATAGAAAAGCAACCTCGAGGGCGGTGAAGGAGCAAAAGACCCGGATGGGTGGTTGGACGGCTCACATGGATGCTACCTTTTTGGAGACGACGATGCCAGAGTAACCACCGGGACGAAAGCTAGATTGCGGTTGGTGAGGGTTTGCGGGTAACACGTCGCAAGACTCGCCTGTTGCGGAGTATCGTTCGTAAACAGACTCTTGACCGGCGCCAGCATGTGAATTGTACATGTTGTGGTTAGATGTCCCGGTGTAAGTGTATGCATACCGTGATATGTAGAAATGGCACCAACTGTGTATATACCCAAGGAGCATATCGCTTGCCGTTGTTTCAAAGCTGAACCGAAAGCAACCTGGAGCCTTGTGCTTCTTTATCACGGGCCGCAACCCAGTGCGGTCATGTCGGGTTGTCAAACTAAATGTCACTCACCTCATGGGCTAGAACCAAGGAACTTGAACAACACCAAAAGAGTTCAGTTGCAACGAACCTGGGGCTGCAGAAGGACGATTTGCAGTTGACGAACAGAGTAACTTTCAACTGCCAAGACTGCCCCACCATTGCATCGGAGCGGGTCTTTGTCGTGTGGATCCCCAAATGTGTGATTTTGACCAATGCAATCAGCAGCATTGGCTGGCCGGGGGGGGGGGGTCTGCTTGGGACGCCTGGGACGCCTGCGAGTCTGCGACGGCACACGAACAACAGCCATCCCAGCAGACAAGTCCCCAGTGGCTCGAGCTCCCAAATCAAGGAGGACCCATTTCTGGGGACATACCGGGACATCATCCATCACCATCGGCATCTCATCGGTGTTGTGAGAAAGGATTCAAATGGGGCAACCTCCCGCCGACCCATGCCCCAAGTGTCGTTCCATGTCGGGCCCCTTGTCGGATGGCCCGGGACTCCGAATCTGGCAAAGCTGTGGTTGTGTAAAACCAGACTAACACTGCTAATATCCACTCCCGGCCTTCTGGAAGCTTTCTTTAAAAGACCACAGGTGCGATCAGCCCTGCCCTGCATCTGGCAAAGAGCTTGTTGACGTTCGAGGCTCCCGCTCACTGCCTCTCACACTGCTACTCAACCTCATTCAAGCAAAACTCCTCCGATCTTCTCGTCATTTTATATGGGGACCCGACTCTAACAGGGCACGAGATAGTATCGATCCAGTCTCCATCTGGAGTGTTCCGATTACCGGATCAATTCCCCCATAGTCCCATATACACATCTCACCCATCCCCTTTCTTCACTCATATACCTACCTCTACATAGTTCATCCCATCCTCTCACCTCACCTGAAGCCCCTTCCCCCCTACTCGGCAACTGCTTTGGCAATCCCGTATCCCGTATCCCGTCCCGTCCCGCTGTCCTCGAGGCAGTCAGCAACAACAGGCCAACCTGAACCAACGCACACTCGGGCTGCGGCGCTAGCCACTTTGCCAACCGAGACTAAAGTCCACCCGGAGATTGTGCAGCTCAAGAGCTAAAGAGCCAAACAACACCAACCGCCCACGGCGCCGTCGCCGACTGACCACCAAACGGTCTGGACTATCAAAATATAACTTTTTCCACCTACATAACACGGCACACATCAACGGCAATGGCACGTGGGGCATTCGCAGCCCGCGAGTCCTTATTCTAAGGTTAACCACACCCTCGACTTTAAAGAGTAAACCAACTTCTCCGGCTAATGCGAGGCATCAAACTTTTAGTGACTTTCTTTCACTGCGCCATCGCGATCACTAGACGTACTGGACTAGTCTGCTTCTGGATCACCTCGGCGTGCACCAACGCACCTCAATTTACACCACCACCCTTTCAATCCCTTCTATATCCATTCACACGACTTGCGGCGCAACTCGCCACGGGTTCAGGTTGTGTGTGCGACGGGAAATCAAAGAGAGGCCCCTGGCTTGAGGGCTGGCTCCCCCACGCGCGATTCCCCTTCAGGTCGCTCGTCCGTCTTCGGCTTTCCTGCTGAGCGGTTGTGCAGTTCGGACAGTCGAAGGTCACTCAAAAAGACCTTTGTTTGACTCGATATTCATTTGAGTGTAAGAGTCAGTCCGGATTTGTGAGACTGGCTTACATCAAACGACATCAAACAGATATCATCACGGGGTTGTTTGGGGACTATACGGGACCATACCCGGTGCCTTATTTGGACACCAGATAAGATAGGCCAGACACCATGACGTCGATTGTAAGTGAGCTTTGTCACAGATTCCCCCGAGCGCAAATCCCCAAATCCTTACCCCCGGGCCCCCCTTTGTTACGGAGTGAGTGGCATGTTCAGCCTGATGGTTGTTTCAACCCGTCCACCACTCCAACACCTCCAGCTTCACAACCCAACCACAAGCCCAATCTTACATCCTACACGACACTACACATTCAACTCGTACCCTCACCCTCACCCACACCTTCAACAGCAAATCAAGTACCTTCCCTTAATGCTCACCGCCTTCCCCGTTGCTCACCCTCCTTGTTTCTTTTTTGTTCCTTTTCTGTCCTATCCCATCTCTTCCTGATCCTGCTCACTTCACCGGGACTGTCTTGTGTTCCCCCACGTTGCTGAACCGACAGGCTGGCGCGCTTGCAATTCGAGGTCGCAACGCTTGTGCTTCCTTCCTCTTGTGCTTGCCTGGTCTCGTCTAAGCAAGTGTGGCCGGGCATGTGGATTGGCATCCTTTACGGCTGGTTGAGTTAGAGGTAGTACTGGAAGTTGAGCAAGTCAGAAAGCAGGTGTCCAGGCCGGGTGTACGAGTACATGATGCTTGCCGTCTCATCCTGAATTTCGCGGCGCAGAAAACGCTTCTTTTATCTCTCTCGGTCTCCTAGCGACGGGAATCCCCTTCCGGCCTGTTTACACAAGACCGGAACACTCCCATGCCAATCACCCCCATCCATCCCTTGATATTCCCTAGGGACGACACCACCTCTGATAATCACCACCACGCCCTCTACCACTACCATGTTCCTATCACACCATCACTGCCCTCTCCTCTACCGCTCATGATTATATACGCGCATTAGCTCTTCGTCACTTACAAGACAATGTCGCCTTGATTTTGTTTGGGCAATGGATCTCGATTTTGAGACTTGGACCGCGTGTCCTTTGTTCGATCTCATTGATTTCGACAGGATGCTAACACAAACTCCTCGCCTCCAGCTATGTTTGGCGCATTATTGCGACCTTCACGGGCCTACCCCCTTGATGGTCACCGAAGGACTCCCTGTTCCATGCAGCACATGTTATGAGGAGGGCCTGCAACACGACCACAGCCATGTTACCGACCAGCCGGCTCCGAGTGCCACCGCAGCTAATGCCTCGGCCCATGCCGTGGCCGCTGCCACCGAAGCGCTACGCCGAATGGACCTCGGCGGCGGTGGTGCTATGAGGAGCTCTTCCGCGCCTGTATCCGAGGAGCAAGCCCAGGAATATCGCGCTTCCCTTCGCCGCGTCTCCCAGACTGTTGGCACTTCCTCGGCCGTTGAGACTCCTCCACAGAGTCCGCAGATCCCATCCGGGCCCCCATTATCATTACAGGAAAAGCGACGCAGCGACTCGGGATTTCGCAAGACCTATGACGACTACGTCACTCGCCGAGCCGGTCCGTGCGATAATTGCGCCTTGACGCTACCCAAACGACAAGAGAATGGCAAGGACACAAATCTGGAGCCAAAACCGGAGCAGGGACCTACATTACGGACACGTGCTCCCTTTGCCCGCGTGTTTTCTGGAGGAATGGACGAACCATCACCGCCAACTTCACAAACATCCTCGTCAATTCCATCCGAGGATGAGTCGATAACCAAGTCTCGTCCCTCACATCGCCGTGCTGGGACCACGGCCTCCTTGGCATCACGCTCTAGCAGCGGCTCCGCCCAAGGGGTTACGGCGCATACGCATTATCTCGACTATACCTCAACGCACGAGCCCGTTGCCGCCAGTTCGTTTTCCATTGTTCGCGCATCCTGTCTGCGGACGCTCTCTCTGGAAACTCTTCCCCGACCTCCAGCTACAGGCTATCCTTCCTCAGGCGCTAACCCGGCGATCACGCCGAGCGCTTCACCCAGCACCCCGGCTTTCGTCACAACGCACAGTGTCGGCGCTGCAGCATCCGGTGGGCCAATATTCTTTGGCGACCCTTCTGCCGGCTACACCACGGCCTATATATTCCGAATCCCCGATGTTCACGCCCGAGGCCACAAGCGCGTGTACGCTTTCTTAGCCCTCAGTACCCACCGTGAGCGTCTTGCCATGAAGACCTTCGGATTTGTCGCTGCTGCGTTCCGGGACATGGCGACCTGGATTCAGACACTGGCCGAGCAAGAGGCCGAAAGGTCTCTCCAGGAGTCATCAGCAAATAGCCCCGTCATGCCCGGAGGCCCTGGCTACGGAAGCCTGCACTCGGAACCAGCAGCACCCGCCAGCCACATTCCCACGGCCGGCGGACCGGGCGGCGGTAGCAGCTTCCTCATGGGCGGGGGCGGCCTGTCCAGGAGGATGGGCAGCGGCTTTTCTGCCTCCGGAGTCGCGCTGAAGCAGCGAGGCTTGGCCGAGCTGGTTGGTCTCCCTGACTTCTTTATTGAGCTCCATGCTAGGTTCGTGAAGCTCTTGCTTGAGCTGCGCGTCGTTCTGGGATCATGAAGACGACGCTTACGGACAACAACAACCACATCACCTGGACGGACGATCGTTGGCACCATGTACATATACATATATCCATCCATCCACACGGGCTTCCTCGATCGTCACCAACCTACAAACAAAACAAAACCACCACCACCACCACCACTACTACTATAACCGAAGAAGACGGTTGTGTACTAATAGGCTTGACTTCAACGCCAATGAAGAAAGAGACTCCCAACAAAACAGCACTTCGATGACAGACAGGCAGCAACAAAGCAGCCGTCGAAAATACGAAATATGCAAAACTGTTCATGTGCGGAAGACATTAAGTAATGGGTAATGAATTAATGACCTGGTAGAACACGGCGCGAAAGGTTGGGCGCGCATGGCGGGCAGGTGAAGATGATCGACTGAGAGTGGTGTACGAGAAAGAGGGGGAGAGAGAGAGAGTGTGTGTGTGAGAGAGTATTATGTGTGGAACAAAAACCTAAGCACCACACGTCAAGCATGGCGTGTTTCCTTTTTATCAACTGTCTGGTTTCAATAACAACTACCTAGACGGATGGATGGATGGACGGAGCATTATAAGGATAGGATCACAAAGGGATCGCAAAGCGGAAAAAGAGAGGAAAAGAAGGAACGAAAGGGGGAGAAATCGAATAGGATGGATGGATGGATGGGGTGGTTTTCCCCTTTTACCTTGGCCTGAATGGCCGTTTACGCATCCTCATCCTCACTCTCATTTCACACAAACGCAACCACCACAACCAAACCCTGTTTTTCCTTTCTTTCTATTTTCCTCTAAAGACGCTTCTGTTGATCCATCAACCCCTAAGCATGTATTATTTCCTGTATCAAGTAGCAGTACGAGTATCGCAAAGTGGAGTAGTGTGAGCGTGTAAGGAGATAATGGAGCGGGAGGGAGGATATACCCCCAGCATAGATGTTTAAGTTAACACTGTTCTTCCTTTTCAGCCTTTCAGGCTTACTGAATGAAGTCTTTTTTCTAGTGCTGGTGACGTTGGTGACCCTTAAGGTTTTGCAGCAAAAAAGAATCGATTGTTTTGCTTTTCCACTTGCGTTTCTTCATACATAGGGGCAAGGCTGATTGATGTTGTTCTACTCAACTCCGGTTTGAGCGTAAATACACAAACAACCACAACTTCGAACTTTCGAATATCTCGAAATCCTACCTACCACCATCCATGCTAAAGCCGTAGTACCCAGCTCTTTCACACTGTAGGGATGTGCAAGAAAGAGCAAGAGCAAGAGCAAAGAAAAGAAAGGAAAGAAGATAGGACGTATGTACATAGGAGGAGGAGGAGAGGTGAGAAGAGACGCGCAGTGGGAAATAACCACAGTTCTTCTGCATAAGTTGATAACTGAGCAAGTGGTAAGGTCACGACATGGTTGATATTCCGTATGATGTCCAGAGTCCCAGGACGCTGATAGGCTCAGTAAGCCTTGAACTTGATTTTACACAGATTCACCTGTTCGTTAACCGGATAATCGGGTAAGCGATGCCATCACTTATTCATGTTACTCGGCAGGTCTCGAAACGTGATCTCTGCCCACTTACTTGGCGCACTTGGGTAGGAGTTCCTTCGAGACCTACCGAGTAGCGACGACGACAGGAGAAGCCAAAGACCAATGCACTTGATCCAGAAGGTAAGGGGTGGGGGCCAGGGCATCTTGCTGCTTTCCATTTCGGTACTACTGCGTATTCGGTGGAAGCAACTTCCAGACAGGCACGCACGTATATATGGTGGTGCCGTTCCAGATATATCCGCTAGTGTACAAATTTGCTTCGCTTCTATGAACGTCTTTCGTCAGTTTCCTCCCCTAACCGTTGATTTGGGGCACAAATTCTATTTCCCGAAAGCAAGCGGCCAGCATAGCACCACCCACCCAATAGCAATCTCTCCACCTGTTGTTCCTTCCCCGATCCCTGACAGACACCCACCCAGCCAGCCAGCCAGCCCGTGACGCCGATAGTTTACTTGTAGAAATCGAACTTGTTCTCGTCACTCGTGCCCTTCACCTGGCTGCTATAGGCGTCCTCCAAATCAGCCTGGATGATGTTGTATCTGTTCTTCCGTACCGCGCGCAGACCAGCCTCCTGCATAATGGCAGCGATGACGGCACCGCTGAGAGGATCGTTGCGGACGATCAGACTGTCGAGATCGACCTCGGGGGCCAAGCTCATCTTGCTGGCAATCGTGGTGAAGATGAGACGGCGCTCGCGGCGATCGCGCAGGTTGGGGAACTCGATCTTGCGATCGAGACGACCCGGACGCAGCAGGGCGGGATCGAGAGTATCGGCGCGGTTGGTGGCCATGATGACCTTGACGTTGGCGGTCTGATCGAAACCGTCCATCTGGTTGAGCAGCTCGAGCAGAATTCTCTGCACCTCACGATCGGCACCGGTCTGCGCGTCGAAACGCTTCGTGGCAATAGCATCAATTTCGTCGATGAAGATGATGGCGGGCGCGTTCTCCCGAGCCATGCGGAAGACGTCGCGCACCATGCGAGGACCCTCACCGAGATACTTTTGTACGAACTCGGAACCGACGACGCGGATGAAGTTCGCTGTCGTCGAGTTTGCGACCGCCTTGACCAACATTGTCTTGCCGGTACCGGGAGGACCGTAGAGAAGGACACCGCGCGGGGGGTCAATACCGATCTGCTTGTAAAGATCGAAGTGTGTTAGGGGCAGCTCAACGGCTTCCCGAATTTCCTGCTTCTGCATATCCAACCCTCCAACATCGGCATATGTAACGTCGGGCTTCTCGTCGACACCGAGCATCGCAATGGAGGAGTCAGCCTCGGGCGGCAAAATATCGACAACGGCATTAGAGTGGCGGTGGAGGGCTACGGAGGATGACGGCTTGAGGAGTTCGCGGTCGAGAGTCGAGAGGATACGGACGACATAGTTTGAGCCAGTACTAGATTGAACAATGCCCGTGCTAAGGAAGCGTCAGTCTGGGCCTGTTTCGGAGAAGGGGGGGATTGGGCGGTCATACTTCTGATCGATAGCTTCCATAAACTGTCCAATCACCAAGGGAACACTCTGGATCCTCTTGATTTCCTCCTGGGCGCGAACAAGCTCGCGCTTCAAGCTCCTGCCAAATACCATGTTGTCAGCCCCTCCTCACCAAGCTCTCAGCCGTCGAGCTCATACCTCTGCTCATCCTTGATGTATTCCTCCTGCAGCTTAATGTATTCGAGCTGCCTCTGCAGCTGCTTTAGAGTAATGTATTCATCACCGCCCTCTGTTGAAACGCCCTCGAAGGTCTCGATGTTGGGAATCGCCGAAGGGGCGGACTTCTTTTGCGGCTGGGTCAGACTGGCCGGGGGGGTCTCGACAAGGACGTCGCCCATCTTGCCGGATGTGTTCTTGTGATGGAATTAAATGGCTAGATCGATATGCTCCGTGTGTTGTGTCGCGAGCGCTCAGTTGCGCAGTTGTGAATAACGTGGGTTTGGAGATTCGGTCGGGTGGTATTCCTTGTTGTTCTGTTGTCGTCGTTGAGGTTCGCCTTGTGGCGCGCGTGGTTGTCGGTGCTAGCAGTCGCTGATGCAGTGGTCGTTGTTGCTAACAGCAAGCTGGGGCTGTGGCTCGTCATTCATCTGGAGCCTGGGTTGCCGGGGGCTGCCAAATGCACAGTGATTGGCTGGATGGCTCTGTACTGTGCACAGCATACGGTGCTTTGCTCTTACATATAACTGATAAGATTGCTGTAGTTGCTAGCCATAAACAGTCCTTTTCTTGTAGCCAGAAGTCGCACCAGACTGGAGGACGTTCCAGCTGCAAGTGGGGCTGTTAGACAGTGTCAAGGGATGACTGGTGGACAGTGCAAGACTTGGTGGCTCCACCCCCAATGCAAGTCTACCTCCACTTGGGTGCCACGGCACCATCGCAGTTGAGCGACTCCAGCCTTCAACCCCACATCCACACGGGTACCCTTGCTGGGCGTTACGAAGTGTCACCTTGACGGCCAGGCCGGGTTGTCGTCCGTTGTCCTCCCACGTAGCTCCCGTCGTCTCTGGCTTGATCTCTATAGACAATGGCCGCTTGTTGTTGATATGTCTCGCATGCTATCGCAATGCCCGACGTGGTGTAAGTAAGGTTGTGGGATATGACAGACTCCAGTTGCGACTGAGTGGTCCCGCGGAGTCGTCGCAGCATCACTTAGTTCTCTTTACGGTCTGGCTCTGCGTTATAAGTCGACCCTGTTCTTTCTTCAACCAACGACGACTTGATAGGTTCCATATCAGATGAGGGATCGAGTTGTCATTCCGAGAACGGCCGATACCAGTTTCTCCACTGCTTGGATCGAATGATGCGGCGATGATATGCTGTTGTGGTCACCATACCACCCTGCATCCCGTGTTAACTAACACATCCTTGCCTGGCCCGGGCCCGTCTGAACGCATCGTGGCCATGAAGCGGTGCTTCAAAGGGATTGCGAGGCCGGGGACGCATATGATGTGAGAAGCGAGAGAGTTACACTAGGTTTTGAGTTGCGACAGTTCAAAAGTCAAACTGCTGGCTCAACTCGATGCATCTTGCTTAGAGTGTGTGCCGCCGGTGCCTATCTGAGGGACGGCGTCGAACATCTTGAACGGTGGAGGAAACCCGAGGAGGGCTCCCGTCATCCGGCGTGCCTCGGTGTGAAGATACGATAACGACCAAGATCCAAGAACTCCATGTAGAGGTACAACATGGATTCAGGGCAGTGTACTGTAAGTGTAAGTCGTCCATCCTCAGGTCCCTTGGGGCCTACGCAGGAGACAGAGTCCCTTCCAGCTTCCGGCGCAATCCCGTGCGTCCATGGATGGTGAATTGGGGGAGCCGGGGGGACGGACCAGGAAACGCCCAACAACCCCATCCCCATCCTCAGAGTCACCACTTTCGGATCGCCTTATTAGTCACTGTATACCTCCGCCTGCTCCGATCTGCCGTTACCTCCTGCTTTCCTTTCTTTGTTTGCTGAAATTCATCCTCATTCACCTGATCCCTTCAATCAACAACACTCGACCGCCGCATCATCCTGCCCTCTTCACCTTGTCTAACTGTATAAGCGCCTGTCGCCGTCTTTCTCGTTGTGTTCTACAGTGTCCTCGAATCACGACGTCCTTGAATTGATGATTCCTCTATCCCGGTGCACCTGCGCCTTCAGCACTCTGGTTGGCAACGACGGAATCCATTCATAGACAATCTTACCAATTACCATACGTTACCTGAGGTCGCTTCTCCCCGCCAGCTCCCACTCGTCAGGCTCGCTTTGTGTAACTGTCGGCCAACAACACCCAACTCCAACCGTTTAAAACCTCCCAAATCTTCAACTCTTGTCGGCTCACCTTCCTCCGTCAACCGCCCGCCATGTCCTCTTCAATCCCCATCCCCGCACCGCCACCATCCGCCATGGATATTGAACATCGCCAGCTGAGCCAGTCAGATAATGCTGGTGGGAGCTCGTCCCCGGGGTCGTCATATTCCACCTCGCCGGAACCATCGCACCCTTCTTCCTCACCTGCCTCGTCGACGACGAAAAAGACACTGCTGCACGCTCGCCGTCCCAGCCTTTTGAGTAAGTATACCTTTTCCCCGATACACCATGCACCAAGAAAAAGATGGCGGCATTGACTTGCGCAGTCGTGCATATGCATCGTGAACGTTACTAACCACTAGCTTCTAGGTTCGGCCATCTCCAAGCAGGAATGCACCACGATCAATATCGCCGAAGATAAGGATGGGCCGCCGGAGTTGGTATGTTACCTTCCTGTCTTGGCCACATGAACGATATTCTTGCCCTTTCCAAGTAAACAGATAACTAACCTTCTCCACAACTGAAAGATCTCCTACCTCTCCTCAAGCCAAGGTTTCGCATGGAACCCCGAGATCTTCCTACCATCCTATGTCGACTACGACTACATCCCTCTCGAGAACCGGAGAGACCCCATCCATGAGATCATCCTAACGGACGAAGAGATCAAGAAGATCTTGCCGCAGTAAACAAAAAAGGCACACGACAACACACACGACGGCAGGCACAAGCGACCATTATCAAACACATTGTATTCAGTCATCCAGCTACAAGCGCCACCCTTAGACCTGTCTCTTCACGAGATATCGGCTCCACTTGTTCACGGATTACGGCGTTTTATGGCATGTTTCCTTCATGTATTTCGGTTTTAGGTGTTTTGGCGCCTACCTAACGGTTCTTACCTCCTCGAGAGTTCATTGGAACCATGGACTTCATCATATGGTGGGCCACACTGGCGAGGAGATATCCTAGGGCACTTCAGAAGACCAAGACTCCATGCGTGGTCGAGTTCGGGATACACTTCGAGTACAGTGTTACCGAGTAAGGGAGGGTATGGTTCGAGTTCTTTTTTGTCAATTTGGGAAGCGCGGGCGGGGGAAATAATCCATCATGGTTCTGTCAAGTTTGGTATTTGGGTTTCGGGCGTATCACTGGGTTCATCTATGTCAAGCACTACCTTTAGACATCTTCCGTCGGAGTCTTAGGGCAATACTTTGACTTATTCTTATAGGGTATTACCCCTTAAGTATCATTTTTTTCTTCGCAGATAGGCCCTCTCGGCACGCTACACTTAAATGGTGAACAACATTTGGACGAGATAAAAAGAGAAGAGGCACTGTATGATGGTGGTGGTGCAACACGGCTGGGCGTACAAAAATGTCTGTTGAGTCTTTCGAATACTTGCATAGATGCCTTCGATGTTGTTCTGTTACACATGGCCATGAGACTCTCTTTCTGGGATTCCTTGAGGGCAGGTTAGTTGTGTTACCGTGGTCGAGCGGTATTGGGAACAAAGAGGTTTCCTATCAACCAAGATTAACAAAATTCAATGCTCAGCATATGTATGTAAGTAGCTGATGTTGATACGCAGGGTCCATAACGAGCAACTCCTTCAGATCAAATACAAGCAGGAACAGCCACTACTATCGGAGAAACTGCAAAATGTAGGCACAAGGCAGCAACCACTTCGGTCAGGCAAGGTCGGTTAATGATTGTCCAGAAGTGCAGTGCATAAAGTCTCTGATGTTTCGAAGCAGTGAGATGTCCATGCAGCGTGCTGGCTGGCTGGCTGGCTGGCGGCGGCACCTCCAGCTTGTTGGCCAAAAGCGATCAGCGAATGCCGGGCACTCCTGCAGCTCTTACACAGTAAACACCAGCCCCAGGCCAAGCCCCGCCATTTCGGCATCAAGGGCCCCACTAAGCGTTTGGTGCCAAGTGGGACCTACCACCAAATTCGGGCTAGTGTCCGCCGATGTCACGGACGTCTTATCGATAAGATCATGGAGAAATGGAGATGAGGATCTGATGGAAGCGGGAAGCGGGCCCGAGCGGACGCGGGTTGCGGGCGCGGGTTGCGGG
>RANZ01004654.1:0-107901 GCA_009805285.1 Neurospora terricola FGSC 1889 | reverse complement strand
GATCCAGTAGGCACCCCTCGAAAGATTTCCTCCTGTGTTCTCGGCCTCCGAGCGAGCTCGAGTGCTTGGCGATTCAGTCCTCCCCGTGAGCTGCGAGCTGCAACTGCTAGCTTTGTTTGCCTGTATGGCTTTTCTATGCGTGCGTCTATGGCATTTCTTCTTTTGATTCAGAGGTTGTACAACGCATCTGCAGATCGTTCGAGGGGCAGCATCAAGAAGAAAGGGGGGCAAAGTAATGGGTTTGGTTGCTGTCGCGAGCGAGATCGGAAGAGCGTGTCGTTTCTTTTTCTTCATGCAGAGCAGTGAACTCGAATAACAGTCGGTGATGGTGATGATGATGGATTGGTGTACAACTTCTCAGGAACGAACCCACCACACACAACACCCAAGTCCTGAGACTGGTCGGCTGAGGAATGGCGGAAGAGAAAGTATCTGAAAGAACTCTTGAGCTTACTTGCCTGACGATGTTCGCTGATGGTTGAGTAATGGAGTCCGAATCGCTCATCAGCAAGAGACGGTATCCGGCCTTCAAAGAGGATACCGTGCAGTGTTCTCTCGACATGATGCTTGACATGAGCGTCTGGGGAATTGGGAGTTCCTTATCCGGGCCTTTTCAAGTGTTGTAGGCCGTTTTTCACAACGAGAGTGCCAGCGGTGTGATAACGGCTTGCACAAGCTTTCGATTCCCTCATCGTATTGTGCGCATCTTCTCTTCTTCCCCGAGATCTAGTAAGCAGTTATCCGCCAACAGAGACGCAGTGATGGTGTGGATGATATGGTGGGCGGTTGGATAGAGACCTCACTCCCGGGATGCGTAGCCCCGGACAGGGTCGACAACCGGGCTTCTGGGGAGCAAGTGCTACTCTTTAGCGGAACAGGTAAGGCGCGTTATGTTGTAGGGCGAGAAGCATGCTACCGACCTGCGTGGCGTGTAATAGTCTGTATAGTACGAAGTATGTGTGTAATGCGGACAACTGAGACGAGAGATTGGGTGGGTACCTCTGCCTCAAGCTGAGGTATGTAGTTGTCATACAAGCATCATGTCCTCGCCCACCRGCTATGTCCATGAAGCGCGTTTCATGTCGASCGCCGGGACCGGATTCATCTAATCTGTCACAACGTCCGTACGTAGAGTAGTTTCCCATAATCGAGGTCGAGGGATATCTTGGCCCTCAGCTCTCGGTTCTTGAAACCGAAAAAACAGACCTGTCCCTTCATCATTAATGACAGACAGACACACGACGCACTCAATCAAGACGGGCCGAGCCTCGCTACCCGCCCGCCGCAGCTGATCTTCAGCGGGAGCTTTCTTCATTAGAGACAGGATACAGCTCTGTAGTGCGGGAATTGACGAGTACTGTACTGTACGTAATCCGACCATGACTGAGACAAAAAAAAAGAAACCGGGCAGTTTCCCACGTAGCCCTCGCGAGCGAGACATGTGGGAACCGTGAACGTGTCAGAAAATCCGGCCACCGGAGAGCCGAATACTTGCATCATGATTGCGATAGTAATTCCCGTAGAGTCCCCGAGTGGTCAGTAGGTCGGAGGTCGTCCCGAGTCCAGGCCGGCCGGCAATGACCCGGGAGTACATACCTCTAGGTACTGTAGCTAGTGATAGTGATATCGTGACTGGCACGACTGGTGATTGTAATAGGGACCAACTAGACGGGAGTTGGAAAGAGGGGCGCAAAAACTCAAGAGCCTGACAGCGCACCGTGTGACGAAACTTGAACGCGCGGAAGACAGGCAGGCATGTCGAGGTGTTACTGCATTGCATCGAGAAATAATTTGGATAGGTTTTTGGCCGCCCGGGGACCAGGAGATGGTAATGTAAAGAACTTGGACTTCAGGTTGAATACGAGCTGCACTGAACAACGAAATCATAGGTAGAGTGGTCTATCGATGCAGTGTCTAGTAGTAGATTGTATGTCCGGGGGTACACACCCCACGAGATCGATTGCAAGAAGGAAAAGGGCCTCTCGTTGTGAGTGGTCTTTAGTGGAGCCACGGGGATCGTCGCTGCCTGCAGATGTTAAGAACCCCTCACGGCCAATTGGTAGGGCTAAGCCGGTAGATGTGGGGCATCGTGGTACTTCGGTATGATACGTAACGACTGTCATACGTCACGGTACTTGTATTGATTATAGTATTCATAACAACCACTTATACGGTGTAACAAACACTTAAATATTGTTCTCGTCCGAGTATCATGATCAACTCCTGCTGAAGGATGTCGCTAGAGAACCCTTAATTCCTCCTACAGTGCTTATAATTTGATATCAATATGATGATGTCCGCGCGTGTCGTGGAGGGGCTCAATGCACTCAGTGCCTGACAAGCAACGGAAGCACTAAAGTTTGTGTAACAACACTCCCTACCTCACATCCAGCAATCTGGCTGCTTGCTTTGCTTCTTCTTAGTACTACATCCCATCGTGTGTTGTACAGAGCCCCTGGCAACCGTACCCGCTTGGAAAAACAGGGGAAGMATATCTTTGTGTGACAATCCTTTGGAATCGAGCTATTTGTTTGTATCTGGAAGCAAAGGAACGATAGCTCCATAAGAAACTGAACTTACAGTAAGAATGAAGACCGGCTTCTTTACTTCTTCTCTCCACCATCACACCACGTTCAGTTTGGCAACGGGGCAATTTCACACAAGTGGTTAAGTTTGGGAGAATTCAAAGACGTAGTTATTTCCCCATACGATTGGCCTTGCAGTGGTCTGGGTTTAGTTCCTTCTAGCATCTAACTATACCTTTGCGGGACCAGTCACTTAGCACTAGCAACTTTTGCCATGGCCCGGGGATCCATCTGTGTTGAGACATGAACTTGACACCGGCGAACAACTCTCTCATTGATCCCCGAGGTTCACCTGATTCCCGCACAACACCGTCCAACGTTTAAGAGATATATGAACTGTGTTGAATGCGCGTTTCGCAACACTGTAGGACAAGCACGCGGTGGATTGCCGGGCGTAAGGGAGCTGTTATCCGTTTCCACTCACGCATCATTCTAATGCAACCAAAACCGAACGTATGCGTGCTCACTACGCTGCACTCTGCAGACGCCCTTCTGCGTGTCACTAACCCCTGGGGCCCAATACCCTGGTCATCAATCATTCTCGGTACCGTTGCGGGTGATCGTCCCGTCCAGGCCCTATCAAAGTGCTGCGTCTGAACTCTGCTTGATAGGATCTCTTGTAAGTCCCAAGACACGAACCACAAAAATAACGTTGTTGCCGCCAAGCGGATATCGAACGTGGTATCATCAAATGCGTTCGTGGCTATAGTGAAAGTCTGGGGTGGGAAACCAAGATTGCTTGACTGCTGTATTCTCTAACCATGCATATGAGCTGCATAACAGTGACACCTGTAATGATACCCCAACCTGCTMGTCCGGGGCACCCTCTTGGCGTTCAACRCACCAAGGAATAACGCTCGCCCAAAATGCCAAAGCTAGTGATGTRGATMATCCCCAAAATTCCCYAATCCACAACCCAAGGAGATAGTGTAAAAGTGGTTAGTGCCTAGAAACACCATGGCCAATATGCTCCGTGCCCGTAGACCGACATGCTTTTTTTTGATTGCAGAAGTGACGAAGGAAATTCGTCCATTTGGTACCCCGTGTAATCGTATACGTTTTCTTCGAAACCACCGTGACTCAGTTGGGCTGGCGGCGGAGGGGGAAGTAGTATGCAGGCATGGGCTCCAGATGCCAGTGCTTGATGCCCTTGTTCTTGAAAGCCTCGTCCCACTCTTGAGTAAGTTCCTTGGGAATTGGCCATCCATGCTCCGTGCTTCGAAGGCGCATGCGAACCAGATGGCGCTTGGTAGATGCATCCTCTCCGTTCACAAAGCCCTCCCGACGGTGCAGAACAGCCAGATTGTTGATGAAATGGATGTCGCCAGCCTGGGTTTGAATCTCCATCTGAGACGCCTTCGCAATGGCCTCAATGGCATCCAAAGCCTCCACTTGACGGGCAGTCAAGGATGGCAGATGCTGAGGACGGGGATGAGCCTGGTTCCCGAGAAGAGCCGCTCGGCCAAAGTTCATGATGAGCTTCGAATCTTCGTAAAATATCACCGGACGGCACTGAAAGCGGGGCCTGAGAAGGTTATGTTAGATGGAGTCTTGATAACATGAGATCGGCCAGTGTGGTGGTGATCACTTACATGGAGAAGGGCCAATCGCTGCGCGCCAAAGTCCGAATCAATTCGGGTCGAGTGGCAGCCAAGACATTGTAGATGGTGTACGCAGAAGCAATGATACACTTGCCCCCAGTTGCGGCTGTGCTCCTCGTCAACCAGCTGACAATATCRCCAGCCTCCTCATTGTGGAAAGTCTGCAACAAAGGGTTAGTCGAACTTGCAATGGCCTGCCACTATTGCGTTGTTGACTCACTATGGACTTGTTTGAGTGGCGATGATGTTCAGCAGCCTGCTTGGTGCTGTTATCCGCAACAATGTGCACTGTTCAAGATGTCAGCCACAAAGCATGATAAATGCCGCCACAACGTTTGACTAACCGAGCATGTTACCGCGCTTGTCTTGACGACCGCGTTGCTCCGCGATGTACGACTGGAGGCCCATGTAGGCCAATGTCAGGTCCTCAACAGAGAAAGCTGCGCGATCAAGGCCCCGAATTACGCCAAAACCCTTGCCGAAATGGACATCCTGTCCGAGTGCTCTGAGCTTCGAACCGAGCGTGGGCAGCTGGAAGGTATTCGGCTCGACGAGATAACCATCCTGGTCAAGAACTGTACGCCGTCAGTGTGATGACCAAGGAACCTAAGGGGAAGTACACCTACATTTGTATTGGGCAATAGCCTGCTTGACTTCGGCCAAGTCAGTGTCAGTCAAACGCAAGATGTACTTGGATTCATCGGCAAAGTCAGCCCCAGTCCAAGCCAACTTGGATCTCAGTTCAGACGGAAAGCCGCTAGGAAGAGCTGGGGCCTCGGCATTGGTTGCGGCGGCAAAGGGGAAGCCGTTGTTGCCAACGATTGGAGCGATAGCCGCGGCAAGAACGGGCCCAGAATTGACTGAAGACATCGTGCAGGTAGTCGTCTGATAGGTGTAGTGCTTCGTATGTAGCTGCGCTGTAAATGTTAGCTTCAGGGGTGCCCCTTGCATACATTCCCAATGAATGGCACTCACCTCAGCGAGCAACCAGTTATATCAATGAAACAGGACGAAAGATTGCGGCTCAAAAGGTACCAAGGCAGGAATATGGCTCCCAGGTAGTGGTCTGGTGGACGCTGGGTTGTTGAATATATGAACTTGAGGGAGGACTCGGATTGTCAAGAGATCTTGGAAAGCTGGAAAGTCACTTCTAAGTTGGAGATGTGAAGTCGGCTGGTTGACAAGATCACAAACGAAAGACCGAGGAGATGTCTGGCCTTTTATCAAAAGACCGGACTGACTTGGATATACGTGACACAGAGCCAGCTCCGGGTCAAACTTGAAGTCCTCTTGCCAGGTCAACGGAAAGGAAACCAGCAGCCTCGACTCGGTCGACCGCGCTAGCGTTTAGGAGCTTGACAGGAGGATTCTCGGAACTCGAATACGGAAAGAGACACGAGTCTATCTTCATGGCTTCCGTCGACGATGGTGCAGGTACGGACGGTACCGTCGATCAACGCGATGCTTCTTGCCGACGATATGTTGTGAACCAGAAGGATAAGTGCAGGCCGGTGAAGCTGTCAAGGTCGAGTTCATGCCAGAAGCACAGTATATGAGTTGGTGTCGAAGTCAAACTTGCCGAAATTGGAGACAGCAGTGGATCTCTGAGCCGCCGCTAAGAAAAGAAAGAGAAAGAAGTCGCTGACAGGGATGCGGGTATGCCCTATAAGGTGTACGGTTCCCCATGCAAGAGGGGCGTGTAAGGTACCTACTGACCATGTTGATGTCAGTGAGCTGGACATGCGTGGCCGATGAGGTAACCCAAGGGAAGTAGATAGTACTCAACAACATAGAGCCTAGACAGGACAGAAGCCTGAATGTAACTTCTTGTTTGGACAGCCTAGAACGGGAGGCGAATACGCCTGTGAAAACCCAGAGCCATGGTTGGGGACATTGCGGGACAACGGGGAAAGCCCTACGGGTTGAGGTCGGGAAGTGGCGTCCCATCCCCGGTCCGGGGCCATCATAGGACATGGTCGGTGGTGACATGGCACCTGTCTGGCATCCGCGGTAACGGAAAGAGCCAAGCTCAGCTGGAAAAAGCAGGCGGCACCAGATAGGAATTGCATGGGTTTGAGGTTTGTTGTAGCTGTAGCAAGCATCCCCAGAAAGTCAAAAAGAAAGAACAGGGGAATAATACATGTTGACAAGGTGACTAGAGCACTCGAGGCTAGTGTGTAGCCCGAAACCGGGGACCGTGCAGGAACCGGCCGTGTCGGTCTCTCCCAGGGCGACACACAATATAGGAATACCCGGTAAAGACGGGGTCGGACGTCATGTCCCAGTGCAACAAACTAGCGTAGGGGGCATGCGAGAACAGGCATCGTAAAGGTGATCCCCACATCAAACATTGCTAGGAAGAGTTCGACGGGGACCGGATGAGAGTTTCCACTTGCCAGCTATACCTACCTTAGGTAAGTAGTCGACGGTGGCGAGCCGGAAGTAGAACCTCGCATCACAGGGCCGGCGCAAACTGTGATGGACCTTCGAAAAAGAGCCGAGAATGAACTCGACCAGCAAGCACGATACACGACAGCCGAATCTCTGCGGCCGTTGCGCTAGCCCGAACGACAACTTGAGCACACAACTACACGGTGCACACTTGCTGCCGTGATTCGCAAGTCGGGCATCCCAGAGGCTTGCCACATCGCCAAACTTGAAGCAAGAGAGACCCAGCTGGGTGCAGATTAACGGTCGGTGAGAAACGAATGCAAGGGAAAAATGAGGACGAAAACTGAGATTCCCGACAATCTGTCGAACCTGTCGATCTGACTCGGCGTCAGTCCCGAAGGAGGGACAGAAAGTGAAGGGACCATGGAGGGGACTTGATGGCCATTGCGGTCCAAGCAGCGCAAGTCTTCCCGCCATGTTGTGTAACTTGAGTGACCCGAAATACAACCGGAACTGAGTGAAACTGAACGATCCTCATCTAGAACTGAAATATGGAAGATGTTTGAAAGCAAAGGCTCAACGAAGGTAACACAGGTGAAGAATGGTACCCCAGACGATGTCAATGCCCCAGCTTGGGGCTGTCCGGTGGCTGGGGCTCAGGCTAGGCTGGCCGTGGCCAAGTGGAATTGAGGACGATGACTGAGAAAGGAAGTCGAAAGAAACCAAATTGAAGATGATTTGTACCATACCCGTATCGTACAGGAATGCTGTGCATGTGTTGGTGTGTGATTGTTTGTTTGAGATGAGCAGCAACCGGTCACGATGTGACTCAACGTACCACGGTGCCTGTCTTGTCAACCTGCGCCAAATTGGTGACCAAAATCCGTTCATAGCTGACAAAAGAGGACGTCATTGCAGTTCAGAATCTTGATAATACACGTCAATGTTGGTTTTCAGCTTTCATGAGTGTGAAGACGGCAGGACCAAGCTGTCCACACCCCCCTTTCCGAAAATCAGCAAACACACAGTAGGCGAGAGTATAGTGAGTGGTTAGCCTAACGACTGACCGAGTGACGGCTGGGTCTGAGCGGTTAGTACAAGGTGCGCTCACAGATCAACGGGACGGGGACCCGCCGTTGAAGACAGCCGATGATATGAGTTGCGCCTCATTGCTCGCATCTGATCTGTTCGCAAAGAGTAGTCGGCAATGAGCAACGGATGAGAGACGACTCGGTGGCATGTCCGAACAGTGCCTGGTTGATCATGTCGTTTTGGATTTACCCATGAAGGTAGGTGAGATCCATGGCGGAAGGGGCCACGATACCTAGCTTTCGTTGAAGATGTCGAAACTTCTTGGGCTAGCAGCTCGCCATGCGCAGCCAGCCTGGGAACAGTAGGAAACAACGAGTGTCCAATGTAGGTGCCCGTCTTGCTACCTAGCCCGATCTGGGCAATCCTGCTTGGACCCGCATCGAAGCATACACAGTGGTGACAGTGGTACGGTGCTTCTGCCATATCGAATCGGTCGACTGCGTGGTCTTGCCGGGGCGGACCGGCTTCAGGAGATTTCCTTTGGAGACGAAGGCGGCTTCCGCTCACACCATCAAAAGATAGGACAGACACTTCCCCTCGAGCTCGCTTGCCTAGAGGTAAGAAAGGGTGTAAGGTAGCCCGCGAGATCGTACCAGCTGGTCATTTGACCTTTGTTAGTGGAAGTTGCTCTCTAGCAAATGGTGATATCCGGCATCATGTCTTCGAGGAGTTGAAGCGAGGTAAGAGCAGCCAGGGGAGCTTGAGGGAAGTGGCAGCGACAGGCCGGCAGGCGTACAGTAGGTAAAACTGCAGACGTAGAACTGCAGCTCACAGGATGGCGTTTGAAGTCCAGCTGAGGTTTGTACCTACCTGCTTGAAGAGTCGGCTTCGTTGGATGGGCATGATCTCGGGTGAGGTGGAATGTGGAATG
This sequence comes from Neurospora terricola FGSC 1889, assembly GCA_009805285.1. Taxonomy (NCBI): domain Eukaryota; kingdom Fungi; phylum Ascomycota; class Sordariomycetes; order Sordariales; family Sordariaceae; genus Neurospora; species Neurospora terricola. The sequence goes on along the minus strand of RANZ01004654.1, from coordinate 99,361 downwards.
GTGTAGAAATGGACGATGGAATCAGTTGGAGGTCACACAATTCCAATTCCATTTGGATGTTGGAGCTTGGAGGAACTGGAGGGAAAGTGCAAACAAGGCATGGGTAGTACCTGCCTTGACAGGTGGTGTAGGTAGTCGTCAAAGCCTGGATGGCATCGCGCATCAAAAGGCAGGATGGAAGTGGAAGTTAGGAAGGAGGTCTGAAAAACCTTAGGGCACCGATCCGCCCGGCCGCCCCGCCCCGCCCCGCCCCGCGCACCCACACCTCACCCTAGACCCGCCGCCTTGCTGCCAATACCGTAGGTCGTTACTTTACGCCAAGACGGTCGGGCCAAGGGGCAGTGAGACATGCCGCACTGGAGGTGAGACATATAGCAAACAACCTCAAACATTGCACCTTGCGGTGCGTGTGTCTGGCTTGATGTACGTAGAGATGCTTTAGCTTGACAGCTTCATCGGGAGAAAGCATGAGTGTTTGGTGCTTGTTTGGCTTATAATGCGCTGACTTGAGACGACAACCCATCGTTCTTTCTTTGATTGAGGCAGATGCCATCTGTTCCGTTCATCCCTGCTTCATTGTTGTTCGATCCGGAGCACATGGTCCAAACTGTACACAGCTACCTTAATAGCAACCCATTAGTATTGTAGAGCGGCAAAAGAGAAGACACCAGCCTATAATTTGGGTAGGCCAATTTTCCGTGCAGTTCCCAAAGTGGTTCTCTTGCTGTTTTGAGGTGTGATGAAGTGACCAAAGCGAGCCAGGGTTACCATGATAGACCATGGATCATGTTGACGGGGATGTGCACAGCGACAGCCGACATGCGATCCGCATTCCCCGTCAACCTACAGCGGGCCCACCCACCTGGTACGACTGATGTTGTTGAGCCCAGCCCGGGCAACGTCCAGGTGAACTTGGTGGGACTGTAAGATACCTCTCAGTGCATACAAAACATTACGGTACAAGCTTACCATACTTACCATACCATGTCATATCTCCTACTAGTACCTTATGTAATTGCACACTTTCGGACACTGTAACTGTGGCTGGCAGGCCTCAAAACGGCACCAACAAAGTCTGATATCTCCAAAAGAAATATATCCCGGCGTCATCGCAGCATTGTCATCCGTCCTTGACAAGTGGTGACACACATCACAGTTGCGACTGCATTCGCTGAAGCCCACAGCGGCAAGGAAGGTGCAGGGTTGCAGACCGAGTCCTGCGAGCAACAGGCGTGTCCAGCTCGCGCAGCCAATAGCAAAGGACGAACCTACTTCTTCTCTACTACGTTACTGACTGACTGAACATCATGTAGGCAAGTACTTCCCTAAACCTAGGCATGTAACTTCCACTTCTGTTGTCTACGGCATGCCGACACGATTGGGCCTCAATCGGGGACGGAGAGAGCCTAAAGAAATTCAAAGAAACGCTTCTTCCAAAAGTGAATCAAACCATGCTTCCATATGGACAGATATCAATCAAGCAAATGCCTGTCTGCACACTCATTTATCGCCCTGGTCCTTGCTCCCACTCTTAGCGAAAGAGCCAAAATCCAGCTTTCTGTCCTCTTCCTGGCCAAGGTAGCTTGTTGCTCTTGACCCATGCCTTAATCCATACCAAAGTCCCAACCAACATATCAACACGCACACACCCCCAACCGGGTGCCTCCTTTGGCCGAGAGAAGGGGAAACTTGGCCGGGATGTGCCAGGACAGGACAACAAAAACGCCACCCGTCCCACCTCTTTCCCTCTTTGACTCTCGATACGCCTCATCTTCATCTCTCTAACACACACGAGGGTGTCCGCCCAACGACCGCCGGTCCTGCTTCTGCTTCTGCTTCTGCTTCTGCTTCTGCGGCCTTCGAGTGTGTGTGCTTTCCCTGCGTCCGTCTCTTTCTGGTATCGGCCCAGCCCCCAGCCCCAACAAATATCCATCCATCCAGCCATTGCATCGAAACAGCCTCCTCAATTTTCTCCTTCCGCTCACTTGCAGACGAGGCGACCTACAAACTTGGAACCAACTCGTCGACGAACTGCAATGGCACACGACAACAGATGGACCACCACCCGTTCGTTGGGTTATTTGCCAACCAGCATAGGCAAGAGCACCATCACCACCATCACCCATCTAGAGTCTAGGCCATGACTCGAGGTTGCCAGTTTGGCTCATAAAGCTGACTGACATAGTAGTACTGGTCCTCGTACTCTTCTCTCGCCAACACTCCTTCCCAATCTGATTCTGTTCCAGAAAAAGAAAACCATCGGTTAGCCGCCAACTCGCATCCGCCATGTGTCGTTTGTTTGATGTTTGGGGCAAGGTATGTAGGTATGTGTCCAGCATCATAAGGTTACAACTTACTTTGTTCAGCTACCAACTGCCGAGTCTCGCGCACGAATCGCATGGCGTCTTCGTCAAGCTCCGCCAGGCTTTGGAGATCTGGATCCTTGCATTCTGCAGAGAATGGGTAGATCGCCCGGTTGCAATAGTGGAAGTAGGCGAGAAGCGTATTCGCTCCTGTTTTTGTTTCATCAGTCAATGACTCGCCTGTCAATTATGCATTGCATGGCCACATGGCACAATAACCACGAACAAGGAAACCCGAAACATTTGGTGGGCGGCGGCCGCCGCCCCAAAACAACAAAACAACACCGCAGAACTAGGGTTCTAGATTTGTCCGGCTCCGGGGACAGGGACATTTGGGCAAGTAAGGTCGGTAGGCAGGTAAGTAACTCACCAATGTTGTACTCTCTGACGCTGTCTTCCCTGGCAAATCGTCTCCCCATGTTGTGCTTTTTGGCGTAATCTGCGTCGTGTTTGGTGATGAGGGCGATGTTGTGTAACAGGATAAACGTCACCAGATACGTGGTAAGCCATGTTCTCTGCTTCTTCTCCTGGGTCATCTTCTGCAGCTCCTCCAGCGTGTCCCGGCGAAGCTGGGGCTGGACCTGGTGGATCAGGATGGAATCAATCTGCGCTCCCATGACCGGGGGCAGCGGGATCTTGCCGCACAAAGGACTGTCCGGGTCATCGATGATATCCTGCGGCATGCCCAGCCTCTCCTCCCCGACGATCTCAAACGACTTGGTCGTCAGCCTTACTGACATCCAGAGATCGAGAGTGCTCTTGATCAGCCTGCGTTCGGATTCGTGCGTGGATGAGTGCTTCATAACCTTAATGGCAAGAGAGTATGTACGTTGGAGGAGCCTTTCCTTGCGCAGCAGGTAGGTGCAGCAGTTTCCCAGGGCCCGCTTGATGTACTCATTGAACGAGGTCTTGGCGGATTCCATGTCGACGATAGCAAAGGCCGGGACTCTGGCTCGTTTGACCTCGCCGTTCTTGGAAACCCACTTTCTGTATAGGCTGTCGCCAGGCTGGGGTTCGAACTGACGGACCTGGAGCTCGATCCATTGACCGGTATACCCTTCGGTGACTCTAATCGTCCTCACTTCCGAAGAGGCCCAGTTTCCAATGTCGTCTACCACGCTGTCTTTCCAGCGCTCGGTCCATTTGTGGTCCTTGACCTGGCCAGGCTTGAATAGCTTGACGTCCATGATCTTCCAACGTAGGCAGTTCAGCCGGTAGATCTTGGTGGTGTTGGCCGCAATCTTCTTGCATCCCAGGCAGGGTCCCTTTTCATCTTCAGGATCGAGGTTGCACTACATAAAGCAGGGAATTGTGTTAGTATGGGGTGGTCCAATGACCGATACAACAGAAAGTGCTACTGACCCGAATTCGCTGCATTCGGCACCTGATACAGCTTCCGATTTTCCTAGTGTGAGCTGTCTGTTCACGCTGGTCGTGGTTCTTGAAGGGGCCACGTCTGGCTGAGATGGTTCTTGAGTGGGGAAACATGTCAAATGCTGTTGATCGCTGTTGCATTTCGTATCTCATCGCATCATTCTTCACGCCAAAAGCTTGCTCGGCCATATAACCTTGATGTATGCCCGACATACTTCCGGCCCGTCCATACACTGAAGGGTCAAGTTCAGCTGGGTAGCTGCTTGACATGAGTGATGTAACTGTGGGACTCATAAGATGCGGCTGGGGCGGCGGAACCCCAGCGCCTGTAACTACTGCACGAGAGCTGTCGGGCGAACCATCGTAGTTAGCGATTGGAGAAGTGGTGGGATAAATCATCTCCTCTCTGGTCGCCAAAGGCTGTGTTCCCCTTAGTGGAGTAGGCTGAAGTGGCGGGTAACTGGCCAAGAAAGGGTCCTCAATTTCCGGATCACCACCACCTGCGAATAGTGATATCGGATCCGATGGCACAGATGTCGAGCTCATGGAGACTGTGGTGGTAGGCTGAAAGGATGCCACGCCATCAACCATGGCTGGCCTGACACCGCCATACTCATGCTGTGTGGTAGGTGGGAGGGGTGAGTATTCTGGAGCCACGGTCAGTCTTGCTGGTTTACCGTCTCCACCATTACCTGTAAACATACCTGAAGGGCCGATAAAGCTTGAGAATGGCTGGCACAAGTAATCCTGGAGGCAGCTTGCTAATGGCCCGCTACTCCAACCTGACGGGAAACAGCCAGGCTCAGCAGCAAAGACAGTAAAAGGTTTGCGGGACTCATTGTTGGGATCATGATTTGATCGCCCGCTGGGTGGCGGCTTCTCCTGACCCTCCTCATGCCCAGATGGATCGTCCGTATACGGTGTTGACATGGCGAGGGGTGGATCGAGACGTGGCCTCTTGTGGGAGTGCGACTGCAGCTTGGTGAGTTCCAGAAGAGTGCCAACTGGGACCTCGAGACTTGGTGCGGCTTTCTCGAGCAACAGTTGTCGCTGTTCTGGACGATGCAAGTTCAACAGATCATAAAGAGATACTGTGATAGTCACCTCAATGTTGGGGGCCTGCCTAAGTATATACTGATTGTTGACCGGCAAGTGGTTGTTGAGCGGCAGGGGTCGGGTCTCAAAACACCCGGGCGAGGATCGATGAGGGAAGTCCTGGAGCACTGGCTCGGCAGGCGATTGCCCAGGGCAGTAAGCCCGGCGCTTCCTTAAATTAGGGTTCTATACAAGCATCATCAATTCACCGCACATCGGAAGAACAAAAAGGGCAGCTGAGAGAATGGGGCGCTCAAAGAGGAGATGCGTCAGGACCGGTGAGGCAGGCCATGACAAGCATGGGGAATCGGGGAGGAGGACTGGTGTAGGGGTATGGGTTGGATGACCCGGGAGAAGGAAAGGGTGTGGAGGCGTATGTATGTATGTGTGTGTGAATGTGATGGGGGAGTGTAAGATGGGAAAACACTCGACGGTCTAGCTAGCAGGCACAGAAGAGGATCAGACATGGAGATCTTCATTCTGGGGCCATGCAGCCTGCCGCGAGCCGAGAAGGAAGAAACTGGGTCTCTTACCATGGTGGATGAATGAGACTGTGGAAGTGTGTCTGACAGAACGAGAGACACGGGCAAACGAGGATGGTGGGTGTACTTTGTCGAAAGGTACCGCCGGGTGTACCGTATTAAGGTAAGGTAGGGTAGTAGGTGGAATAGAAGCACGGTGGAAACAAATGACATCCAGCACTATAGCACCCCCGTACCGCAGCGTAGACTCCAAGCAGGCAAGGAGAAGGCCGCTTCAGTATCAAGGTGCACCTCGGGGACGTTGGGGAGTGAAATGAGGTTGCGGAGACCGGGCGTCCTCACAGGAGCGCCATCGCCCTGGAGAAAGCAGGCCGTAACGATGAATCAATGGAGAGCTGCAGACAGCGTGACCAAGAGGAGCGAAGAGTGCAGCTGCGGGTGTCAGAACCGGTAAACCGCTGAGAGGTAGAATGAGGGAGGGGTGAGAGGAGAGAGGAAGGCAGATGGTGAGGAGTGGAGGTGCCGGTGAGGAACCGGGAGGGTAAAGCAACCTTGAAGCGAGCTGTCTGTGGACGGTAGCACAGATTGCTCGCTCGAGTACCGCCAACCCAACGCCTGATTTGCCCGAGTAACCAAACGCTCTTCTTCCCCGGCTTTCTTTGGCCTACCACCACGAGGCCGGGTGCTGTCGCAAAGAGGCCAATGTCTGCAGAGCTCAGACAGATAGATGGAGGCGAGTAGCCAAGCCTGTGAGCCGACGACACCCAGACAAGGGAGACGTCCAACAGACAGACACAGGTTTCGGCAGCAAGATATGCAGCCAAAATCGAGCCGAACTGCTGCCCAGTTCCAGTAGTGGTTCGAGCGACGATGAAGGCGGAGGCAAAGTCCCGAAGTGAGCAGACGGGGTAAATCAGTGACCCCGCAGGCAGGTTGAACGATCTGACGACAGTAGATGGAGACGATGTCTGCGGTGGCCGTGAGGTGAATTGGCCGGTGAAGGCGCTATGCTGTGGTGTTTCAACCCAGAAACGGCTTGGCGGCAGGACGGTGAGGAACGAACGGGGACCTCAGAGGGGAGGAGTCGCCAACTGAATTTCGGGCAAGTATTACCTCTACCGTGTCGGGTAGCAGGTAGCAGGCAGTGGTAGATGGGAGGAAAGGTACTTGAGCGGAACTTTTTTGGCGCCCAGGGCGGCTTGTCTCACGGGCGCAGACCGAGCTGGATCCCCAGGCTTAATTGCAATGTCGTCTCGTAGTGGCAGTGAGGGATGAAATCGGTGAAGGTTTGTAGGAGATGAAGGGGAGAAGAGAGATTCACCGGTCGTGGGGAAGACGCGAGCTGACCACGTTTTTCTGGCGCTCGGCAGAACCAACCTGCTTCCCGGCACGACCTACGGTACGGGATAGGCAAGATCGGTGGGACAGCTGAAATGACCCCGGGCTGGGGCCTATCTACAGTAAAAAGAGAGATAGTCGGTAGATGGGACTGGAAGGAAAGGGAAACCGGAGTCGAGCGGAATAAGGCCCTCCATGGAAGGCAAGCCGGCGCCCATGTTCCAGGTTGCGCAAAGGCCGTTGGACGTTGCAAAGAGCAAGGTCTGTATGGGGTAAGGTAAGGCACCATGGGCACCCTAGGTAGCAACGAGTCCAGGRYCCTGGACTTGACGATGTGGCTCTCAAGACACTTTGTTCCCCCATCCATCCAGTCTATCTCACCACTCACTCCAACAGAAGCCCGCCCATCCTCTAGCCTCCTGCGCGTCTGTCGCACAAAGTAGGATCGCCTCCCCGTTCCAGGACGACCATTTTCCGAGGACCGTCTCCGGTGGCTGTAGCCGTTGGGGTCTCGGTCTTGCACACTTCTCCGGACACCAAATGCCCACAAGGGCCGGAGGCTGAGAGGCATATATGAGAGGCGCTATATGCCTCATCTTTGCAACGTCCATCTGACGGAGCACAAAAGAAACCCGAGCATGTGGTTTAGGTACCCGATCGCGAAAGAGCCTCGAGATGACTTGTTTTGCAAACGATCAACAGGTGTGTCATGACACCCTCCTGGCAGGCCAAGGGTGGTCACCTGAACGCTAGCTTCATGCAGGAAACAGGATGTCTTGCACCGGAATCTCTCAGGAATGTTCCCTTTCTAGCCAGGACACAGCGGGCCAAGATTGAGGACTCAGTAACGTGTAGTCTTTAGAATGTTTCTATGCGTCCGAGCACTACGCCAGGCTATCGGCCATATTCCAGTTTTTGTCGACGAGGAGGATAAGATGATAGCACTTGAGAAGGAGATTGTCGGATCCTGCCGAGAGATTTCTTGGAGGTGACATGGTAGACAATGCTTGAACAGCCGACTGACCACTTGGAAATCGGTTGGGAATAGCATCCTCGATCTGTCATTCGTCACCACACAACGTGAGTCGCATCGCATCACCTGCATAACCAGTCGTCGTCGCCCAAATATCTGAGCACCGGCAGGCAACCCGGACAAGGTTGTCAAGCGCGAGGCCGTGGGCATGGATGAAGAAAGGCTGGGGAGCCACAAACCCGTCGATTCCGAGCCCTTTGCACACTCGCCATGCGACTCCTCACATTATCAAATGTGAAGTTATTGGCTTTGGAGGGATAGATAACTTGCTGCTATCGTCACCACTTGGCCGGCGGTGGGATACGGGCATACGGCACATTGGCTCGGAGTTGGCGATGGATGAAAGTTGAAGCAATCCAACATGCCATATTCCCATGTCGTTGCCATTCTGCCATCAAGGAGAGAATGGACCACAGCACCATTTAAACTTATCGGATGACTGGATGCAGGGGCAAATGAGTGTAGCTGTGGCATGATGGTATCATCGAGCCCCAGGCCGGCCTGACATGCGTCTGGCAGGAGATGAATTTGCTGACTTTACTGCCTGGCTACCATGGCGCACGGACAGTCGATCATATCCGGATGGTAGACTTAGGGCGCGTTTGGTTCAACCAACAAAACAAAAGTTTGTATAGGAAAATGATCCCTGCAAGCTAACAAGTTGCTAAATCGCGGCCAACGCCACCGTGTTTGCCTATTTAACCCAATTTACCTACATCAAAAAGTATCGCGCTAAGGCAGGCAAATGCATGCAGTCCGGAAGACTCAAGAAGGGAATTAGTGGGCCCTTGCAGGAGCATTTTGTTGTTTTCTATCTTCATACCCAAGGGCAATAAGATAGCAACCAACAGAATGAACTACCAATCACAATACCAGAACCCCTATCACAACCACGCGTCTTTTAGCCCACCTCGAGCCCTCCTCAGCCTACGTCCTCGACCGGTACCTTCTTAACTGCATTTTCCCTTTGTACTCTCCTCTACCCCCTGTAAAAACAAGTTGATTTTTTGTTGGTTGAACCAAACACGCCCTTAGATGGTGATTCTATGTTGTTATGGACAGATCGGCGGAAATCAAGAGCAAACGAAGTGGTTCCCATTGGCGACGGGAGGGATTGTTCCTTTTGATGAAGTCAATGGCAGAAATGGTCGGTAGGAACCTTGATGGCCGAGCCCAGCAAGGCGGCCGTCCGGGCTTTGCTCAATTTCTATCCCGCGTTTGGTGGAGTCGAAACAGTCAATATCCACTTTTTGCCGGCTCCCAAGCCTACTTGTACGGGCAACAGTAGCAGCGGGACAGTGCATGGTTGCCTGCCCAGAACTCTGTCGGATGCGGGGCACAATGCGGGGAGAAAACGGGGCAGCAGTATCCGACACTCGCGTGGCAGGCCGGACCCCCGACCCCRACCGTTCTTCTGTCCAAAAAAAGTGGGATTTATTATTTCATCCTCACTTCCTTCCAGTACCGTTCGTTGTCCCGTGGTCCTGGACGGTTAGGAGCCTGAACTATTATCGGATCGAGGAATGAAGTCATCACACACAAAGCACACCGTTGGCAAATGAGTGCACGTGCAGTCCTTTTCGCTAACGCATCTCATTCTGTTTTCGTCTCTTTCAAGGTCCGTCCGTTCGACGCATTGGCTTGCTGTTCCCACGCCGATGCCTAGACTCGTTTCACCAGCCTCCGGTCTGTCTTGGTCGATCTTACCGTCAGACCGGTTTGGACTTGAAGGAGAGTGGGAGCTCGCACGAGAATTATGGGTCAATGGTTTCTGTGGGGTCCATTGACTCTGTATCGATGAGTCGTTGACAGCTACACATCTGGCACCTCGATATGTGACAGGTCGGTTCTCACCACCAAGGGCAGATGAAGTGATATCACGGATCGAGTCTCGTGATACGCTCTGCCGCTGCATGTGAGAGCATGCTGGACGACATTGGCCAGTTGCGATCGTGGTTTCCGTCGATTCCAGACACATCCAGTGGAAGTTCGCTTGAACGGTGCGGCGTAGATCCTCGCAGAATTGACGCCGCGGAGATAAACGTCTTTCAGAAACCAAAATAAGAGAAATATTACGTAAGACAGAGGTTACACATCTCATATCTACTAACCAACTAAGTCAAGTATTGCCAAAGCGGCGATTCACGACCGCTGCAATACCACCAAGCTCCCAGGCCCACGTGTTCGTCAGGGCGGACCAGAGCCTCTAGCTGAAAACACCTCCATGTACGAGGAGAAGCTACTGTTTGAGTAAGTCGGTTGCACGTAGAGGTCGGTTTCAGCTACATTTCGCTCAAGCTCATGGGCTGTGGGAGACCACCACCGGACAGTGACGACAAATGCGGTGCCTTTCTGCCACCTGATGGACATCGTTTGTGAAAGGCCAGCCACAAACCAATCACTGTCGAGATAACGCTCGACAGAAAATCCGATCTGCTCCTGCAATGTAGTCTGGCCGTGAGTTTCAGAGATGCTGCTAATAGTTATGTTGGAATATGAGCCTTTGTCGCTGGACAATCAGCAAACAGCATTCACCGTTCATTCATTCCCAGACAGGGGGCCCGAATCTTCCATGGCGACAACTAACTACTGGAGTAGCTTGTTCTTCGGAGAATTGTGTACAAGATTCTGCTGGGTGAGTTTCATTTGCCCCCCAAGACTCAGATAATGACCGCGCCTGATGGAAAGCCCCATGGGGTGGTTCAGGAAGAAACATTCTAACGACTTCAACACAAGATAGGACAGCTCCTGGAAAAGTCTGGCTACTCAAAATGCTTTCGAAAAAGATTGTGAACCTTCTCGGTTCAGCGAGCCCTACAACCTCCACGCCCTCCAGAAAGAGACGGGAGAAAGCATCGACTGATGCTATGCTCATAAACCACATTCAATCAGGACATTCCCCTTTCCTCGACTCAAACAAAGACACTACTTGTCCCAAGAGATTCTGTCATTCACGAGGAGTGCCCATAACCATGATGACACAAGGTGGGAAGTGTCAATCACTTCATGTACSGCTGAGATCCGAGAGGTACCATGATCTAGGCCTCCGCATATGAGCATTAACCCATACCTAGGAAGAACTGCGGCACGCGCACCAACACGGTCGGGTGCTCTCATTGAGCAAGCTATGACGCTCTGGGCTCCCCGGATGGCTTCATGGGGCGAACCTCAGATGAGGATAGACRTCGAGTTTAGCAATCGGTGTGTGCCAAGCACCCATTTTGGTGTTTACTGCTCAAGTCGCCAAGTGCCACATTGCTTTGTTGTTTTAGTACGATTGCCCATTGCACGTCATCACTACGTGAGCCGAAAATATGTCCAGGTCAGCCGATGGAAACGAATGGCCGCAACGACATGGCATCAGAAGGCCAGCTTGATCCGCGAGCAAGCTGTCAACATGGTGGCCAGCAACACAATCAGCGACAACTGTTCTGCCATCTTTGTCCATTCTGGGATACTCCTGCATGGTTTCCACCGTCGCAAACACTCGGTGAGATTTCGGGCGGGTCGAGGACTTGCCACGAGTCTCTCCGACGGTCCACATCTCATACCGGCTATGCAGCAAGTGGGCTATTGACGGATATGAGCCTCAGCTCGATGCTGAGACTAACAGCAACTAGGGAAACTGGCACTATCGTCATAGCTGTTGGATTAAGTTCGAGAGGAGGCATACCTACATGTTGCAGTATTTATACTTTACGACTCCGGGGTCGTTGAGAGTCCTCCGTCAATCGGGCCGGCTTCGCTATACCTCCGACTCAACCAGGTGAAATCCGGCCGCACCTTCCTCAGACAGCCAGACCCGACCTCATCTGGCTCCCACAACTGCTCAAAACAATAGGCAAGAGCTTCCTTTCCCTTCTCCAACCACCGTTCTTTCTCTCTTTCCCGCTCTCGAGTGACAACGACGTGTTGCGCGCTTTCTTTGGCGGGCTTTAAGACTGCCAAATGGTTCTTTTCTGCTTATGCCGTCGTTTCCTGGCATTGACATTCTATTGACCTGTACTCTCCTGTCAAAAATCGGAAGACAACGAATATGGGCTAACTGGCTGAAATCAGTCCCGTTTCCAGCATCTTCGTGTCACTGTACTTTTGCAGATTGGCGTTGAGTCACTTCTGCATTGATAACCGTGGCTGTCCATCCATCGAGGTTACCCTACTCACTTTCTCGCCTCTCTTGCGTAGTCAGAGTCCAAAGTAGCCGCGATCAACTACTGTAGCTGAGGAGTCAGCTGCAGTTGTTGGTGAAGAGCACATTAATAGACGCCTGCTCATTGCCAGCAAAACCCTTACTGTTAGTATCTCCATCAGGTGCTTCGTCAGCGTTTAAACTGCTAACGTAAGACTTAAGTAATAGTGTTCACGGCCATCATACCTTGAGCGGTTTTTGTTCCACCGCTCGGCGAGACTTCCTCGGAATTCACCAAGACACGATGAAGCTCACTTCAGCCTCTATCCATAACGTTATCCACCCGACAGCTGCCTTTTCACCGAGCGTTCCAAAGCCCTCAAGCCCTCCTTCCGCCGAGCCGGAATCTCAGTCATGGCTCCACTCCCAACTGAACCCCAAGAACCGAATCGATAGTCTTGAACCACCAGCAAACCCCCTCTGGAGAATCGATGGGTGTACCGGCCAAGGAACACAGTTTTAYGCATTGCCTCTGTTCTTAGGGKACCATGTCCCGCCCCTTCGATTTGATGTGTTCCTCCCWCAGGAAGCGGGMARCTGCCAACTGCTACGGGACCTGCTCGACCTGGACGCCGCTTTCCACACCAAGGATGCTGTCCGGGTACAGAGGCTTGGCATCTCGCGCCATATCCTGCGAACACTGCAAGCGTGGACCCAGTCAAGTCAGCAGGGCGACAACAGGCATAGCTTCGCTGAGATATACAGGAACTTGCCCTTTGGATCCCGAATCATCTTCGAGAATCTGGAGTTCGATATCCGTAATATCAACATCACTATTGCCCAAACGTTTCACCTCGAAGGGCAGCTATTGGGGCTTTCAAAACTCGGTGCCCAACTTGGTTTGCCTCAGAATAGTCTCCCAGAGCCGATAGACATCTTCAAGCTCCGCATTGTGCGCCAACTGACCGAGAGCGTGTGCCTTGTTGGCATGGGAGATGATAATAATGATAATGGGAAGGCCATGACTACAGACGCCGCCAACGAAACAGGGGCGAAGAAGGAGAAGCTCTGGATCTTGAAGGCCTTGACCAGCGGCACCAAATACCTATACACCGAACTGTGTAACCTGCTGCAGATGCCACCCCATCCGCACATCATCTCACGTCCGGTCCGTCTTGTGACTAAGCAGTGCCAGTTCGGAGGAAAGAACGCAGTCGTCGGGTTCATGATACCGTATCATCCATCTGGGGGCCTCAGAGACACCCTGCCGCTCCTTCGCATCCACGGGCAGCTTGCGCTCAAGGACCAACTCAAGTGGGCTATCCAGCTGGCTCAAGGTCTATTACACATCAGTGAACAAGGCCAGATGTACTATCCCGATCTCCGTCTCGACAACATCCTTCTCTCCGAGGCCGGAGACATCATCATGGTAGACTTCGAACAGCGCGGACTATGGYGCGAGTTCGGCGCGCCCGAGGTAAACGCCTTGGAGTACGTGCGCATCCTGGCCAGCGACAGCTTGCTCGAAGACAATGATCCGGACCTCTCCATACCCGAGGACGTCTCAGAGAAATACGCCGCTTTGCTCACGCGGGAGCTGCCAGACTGGGAAGCCCTAGAGACCTGCGAGAACTACAGCCAACGACCAGAAGGGTACACCAGCTTCAACATMGCGTGGCTCTGCCTCTCCAAAGCCGAACAGGAAGCGGCCGTGGTGTATATGCTGGGACGAGTCCTCTGGTGCGTCTTCGAAGGACAGAGCGGTCCGGACAAGGCCGCTTTCTGGCAGTCGTATGCTCGCGAGCCGGACCTGCAGTTTCCTGAGATGAGATACACACCTGCTGAGCTGCGAGACTTGGTGGATGAGTGTACAAGGGGTCGGAGAGAGGTTTTGTCGAGTATAGTTACGCGGCAGGCCAGTAAACTGGTCTTGTTGCGCGAGAAAGACACTCATCGAGGGTCTTGTTTACTTGATGGTACTGTCACTGATGAGGAGGAAGAAGATAAGGTTCTTCAAGTCGCGAAGAACTGGTGGACCGCAGAGGTCAAAGCTGCGGAAGACCTTTTGCAGATAAGACATGGGATGAAGGAGCGTGGTGAGTGGAATGAGAACTACTTTGGTCGACCGAGTCTCAGGGAGGTCATTAGCCGCCTTGAGGATTTTCAGAGACGAAGTTTGTCATGAGTATGTATTGTGGTCGAGGGACCTTCAGTTCCCTGATCTGCTTTGGGATTTGAAAAGAATGATATGGATTTTCATCTTTGCTCTTATATTGTCAGTTTGGTTCACAATTTTCTTCAAATGTCTATACAGGATTGTTTCGCTATAAGCATTCGCACCTGAGCACTTCTTGGAAAATGGGTGGCTAGAATAAGACGTTTTACAAATGAGTCGTTGTCTATGATAAAGCACTTCCCGTGGAAGTGAATGTTCAGTTTCCATGGAGTGTTCTTCTCATCCTCCGTCGATTTGAGGCAGACAAACAACCTGGCAGTATTGGCCCCCTTTGTCGTCTCTTCATCATTATTTTCTCTTGTCAGGTGCCAATTTTTGGCTTTCCCCCTTTCCGCTTGATACTTGATGTCAAGTACACTCAGGGCTCCTCCTTCACTGCCTGACTTACCTGCCAAATGCATCAACTCCCCCGAAAGCCATCAGTTGGTTTTTCTGTCAATACTTTTTGATTACCTTCGTCTACCTCTGGATCCTTACCACTCAATTGCCCAATGCTYAATTCTACAGATAGACTGCTCACTTCACCTACCTCCAGTTCTAGCAGCAGTCATTCAATTGAGTTCAGCCTCGGCCCAACACCATCATACCATGTGCCTTTACTGTTGGTGGCGTTGAAGCGCCACTGGCTCGATCTGGTTCGATCTTATGTGCTTGGCTAGTCTAGCAATTCTCGGCAGAGCATTTGAATGAACCAAAAAAGAAAAGAGAAAACTGAAAAAAAGTAGAAAGAAAACAAAAAGAAGGAAAAAAGCTTGTGATTGTCAGATGCCGCCGCTCTCACTGGAAAGGAAGCTGATATATATGCAAAGAAACCAAAACGGACGATTGGAGTCAGACAGTGAGGGTGGCTAGCTAGACATATGTAGGTCAACGAATTGAGGCATGTGGAGAGGAGAAGAAAATTCAAATTCCTCTTGTGTGGTGTGGACGGGTGGATTGGTTGGTGTGTGATGTGTACTGAGTTTTGCTTGTGAGAAGACATTTCCTCGAATTTGATTGTTTCTTTTTTTGCCACGGAATGGCTGGGCTTCATGGTACTATGCAGCTGCTTGTGTATTCTTTGATGCCATGTGATTTTCACGGTCATAGTCCTGGGGTAGAAGTAGTGTGATTGGAATATCTGGAAAGTCCATTGCTGTTGCTGTTGTTGTTTCTTGTGTACAAAAGAGACTGCGTTCCGTCCAGTGAATATTCCCAAGTAGCGGGTAGGTATACGGGACATTCGAGAGATCATCCTTTGAATTTCTTCACAACTCCCCAGGCTGCTTTCTACGGACAAAATCACATCCTTTCATGTCAAGCCCACTTCTACCCCGGATTTCTTTATCGCGATGTGCACCAAAAGTGGCGTACGATACCCACCGAGCCCCGGATTATCATCCGCTTTTTGTCTAGACCGGGCGTCGATCGGGACGAGTGACTGACAGTCCCCGTGGGGTAGAGCTACGGCCGGTTGAAAATAAGATGAAAGACGGGAAGCGGAAGAAAAGCGTCCAATGCGAAATGGTCTTACACTAATAAACGAGAACCCACTGCCTAGGCCGATCCATGATGACTTCGTGATAATGTACCTAGCAGTTCTTGGAGTTCTTGGGAATTGTGGAAGGCATCTCGGGGTTTTCGAAGACCCCTTCCCTGACTTCAGCCTTCTCACCAGCGATTGAGTTTCCATTTTTCGGTGACATCTTGCGATTCTGAATGCAGCACTTGCCTCTTGTGTCGCTTGGCAAAGGAATCGAACCGGCGGGGGCCTCGTGGCTTTCCGATTATTATTCTTGGCCTAATCTCCTGTTTTTTCAACTATTGTCTTAACGGCCCGCCATTAAACCTTTTCTGGGGTTGTAGCCGCTCGTGTGCGCTAGGAAGTGGCCTAGACGAGCCCGCAGTTGGGGAGTACACTAAGACAGAACCATGATGAGTTCGGTGATAGCGTCGTTGTATGATGCAGGAACAAAATTCTTTCACTAGGATCATGCATACGTGCAGCACGAACACCTGCATGTGCATTCTGTAGCGTGCGGTGTGCCCCTGAAGAGACGCGACCAGAGCACTTCGTTGTGTGCTCAGGCATAGTGCGCACGAAAAGCCGAATTGTGTTGACTAACTTGACACAAAATTGACGAGAAACAGACTTGATGGTTTCGGTGAATCATGAGGTGAGACCTGGAGGAGATCGATCATCGGCTCAACAACTTCACACAGTCTGAGCCCCTGGGTTTATCCTCCTACAAATCTGGTGGGATAGGTAAGAAAACTGTGCCCGGTGTCGTGTAGTGTACACTACCGAGTAGCGCTCAAGGTTGGTTCTCATTACCTTGTCATTCCCCGAATTATGATCTTCGTCGAAGTTGCTTTTATCGCGTGGCCATGTAGTAGCTTTTGGCACGACAGTGGCGCGCCGAGTTTTTGCTGTACTTTCCCTTTCTTCTCAATCTGTGTCCCTCGTCCCTTCTAGCCGTTCGCTCGGGCCTCTCTGTTACATCAAGACTGCTGATACGATACTAGTCTTAGCTTGCGGGTTGCAATCTCGTGTGTCAACGATCGTTTTAGCCTAGCATTTATCCAGAGCCAGAAGCCTCGCGTGCGTGCTGAATCAGTAATGAACCACCAAAAGAGTTTTCCTTTGGGGGACGATAGCTGTAGATCTGGACCAGACAAAGGGTTCCCATCTTTCCGGCACCATGAACTTCGGATCCATCATCCGGAACTCAACGCAGTTGTCCCATCATGATCCTGTTTGCCATCAATTGCTCTTGTCCAGTTTAGATCAGAGTTCTTGGGGCAGATGCCGCTTCACCGCTCTGAGGTCCTCCATCGCGTCCAAGCGAGACCTCATRCGAAGCCCTTTCGGCAAGGGGAAAACSTRGAGGCSAGATGATGGATAGGAGTTGAGTTGAAAAGGTCCAACCACCAAYWGTGTYCCGAAAACGGCTCCCAGTCGTCCTTTGGRAATTATYAKGGTACCTTAATGTTGTTGTTAAGACTGCCCTGCCTTCGTAAATCTGGAGTTCCAGGAAGACGTTCTTCCAGGTAACGGCCTTGCCAGGCGTACCTGGAGATCGCAATAGGAAATGTTTGATCTTTCGTGTCCAAATCATTGGAGTGCCATCCTGATTCGGGAAACAACCTTCCAACAGAACTACACTCCCAGAGAAACCACCGTAGCCCAAGTTATCCGAACTGCCAGGGGGCAGGGAGGAGAGCTGCAAACGTCAAGGTCACCCGAAACAGAGGGAGTGCGTATGTATGAGGGCGAGGAAGATTCAGTAGGGTTACATTGTCTGCCGCACTGGAAGCAGCAAAAACTGTGTGATAGCCGTGTTGGTCAATTTATCCCACCCAACATGTCGCAATGGTGATGGCAGTGTGCGGTGGAYGAGACAGATGGCCAAACTCCAAACATCTTGGAAAGTCTTGAGTCGTCGCGGATGGAGAGCCCGGGAGCGGCAGTTGTCCAGATCCGCATCGCTTAAAGCCATCCAACATCAACACACCGCGGCGTGACTCCGTGACTGGAGGTGACGACGCAGTACGGGTACCCACGGAAACCGAACAATTGGGATTCATGTACGGGAGAGTTTCGAATTCAGTGACGGGTTGCATGAGAACGTCGCGTCCGTGAAATGCAGCATCGAAAGCCTGAGTGGCGGGCCGATTACGGTATCTTGCTGTACTGACAAGGTTGATGTCAGTGTTTAACAAACTTTGAACTCTGTGAAAGCTGAGGCGTCGTCGTTGTACACCGTCACAGCTGTGTGATGACCGAGCGGATCGGACACTGCGATTCGGTAACTGGTGAGGAGATCCTAGGCGTCCATGTGTGATAGATGCTGCCTTGTCCAAGGAATGAGGCGCTGCCATCTAGAGACCAATACAAACTTCCTTCACAGATAGTCGCCCTTGGAAGGTGATTGTGAGATAGGAAGCCAATGCTGGAAACACATACGATGTTCAGGAAATCGGGTGATGATAATCCATGTTGCTGTCGGATGGAGAAAGGGATAGGAAAAGAAGTATTGACCGAGGCAGAATAACCCCGCGTCCGTTTTGGGGATGAGGTCGCCGATGTCGATCGACTGCACAGGCCACCCGCCGTCTACACTAGGGGATGCTAATACCTACTGTAGCGCCAGTGCCCATATGCATCTCTTCGCACCGTAGAGGGAAGGAGCCAGTGCAGGACTGGAGATCAGGGCTTCCAAGCTCGGTCAACAACAGTGGACTGAAATGCCATTGTTCTCCCAACGGCCAGTTTCCGATGCGAAAAGCACCCAGCAAATGGAAGAGCCCGTTCCATCCAGCTATTCATGATTTCGGATCGCCACCTGGGGATAGGAAGATTGAAGAGCCAACGGTTTTCTGAGATGATGTTGGGTTGTCAGACGGTCATACATACTGCGTTCCCGGACGTTTCCGTCGAGGGTCAGCACTTCCTTCCACTTCGCTACTGCAGGTCATCCCTTCCTAACATGCTATGCCGTGATAATAGCACAGTTTTACCTGCCTTATACATGCCACCGAATGGCGTAGGGCAGCAGCAACCGGTAGCACGGCGGGAAGTGCAGAGAAGCAGAAGGATGTGCTGGTGTCAATTTCGCTTGCAGACTTCTACACCATCACGCCCGGCCATCCGCACTCCCTTCTCAAGTGGAAAGCAGCACGAACAGCTCGAGGTTGAGCCGTTACTGCTGCGTGACAGATCGCATTTTCAATGTCAACAAGACGCTTGTCTGCTTTCTTTGTCAGGGCTGCCATGCGACAGCGGGTCTACCCCATGTCCTGTGGACCTCACGGAGCACAAACCGAGCTGTCTGCCAGCTGAGACACCATCGGCCATCATCGTCATCATTTTCATCATGATGGTGTTCGTGGAAAAGAAGAAAGGAAGAGATTACCGGCGCTTCGGGAGACTAGAGGGAGCCATTCAATGAGTCTTCTTCTCCCTCGAGAAGATCTCTTTGTATACTTGCTGACTGGCTCGAACGAGATGTGACGGCACTGGCTTGATAAACGATGGATGGGCAATCTGGACAGTGTGACAAATTGCTATCCCAACTCGTCAACTCCTCTGGCTCTTCTGGTGACGCCCCTGAACCGTCCCTTCAACAAACCACACAGTCAGGAACATGGATGCGACATCGTCAGCACTTGGCGCTCCCCAGGGCGCCCTGTCGTTGCCCCCCGGGCCGGTCCCTACCTCCACTGTGACTGGACCCCGGCCTCCTTGTGCCTGGTCCCATCAACAGGAAACATCGCCTCATTACGGGATCACAAGCGAACCACAACGGACCTCGAATCAGATGGTCCCGAGTGCGCTTGGACTGCCCTCAACCTCGCTTTCTGATCCTACCTCGGGCGGCGTGCAATCTGGGACATGTCCCCGCACCACCTTGCACTCTTGGCAACAGTGGTCCTCAATGCTTCGCCATGGTTGGTTAAGATCACCAAAGAAAGAGACTGGATGCAACCGCATGGTACAACACTGCACGCTGAATGGGCATGGCCGTACCGTCGGCTTAATCCCCAAAGATGAAGGGCCCCCGTTCCCATGTTTTTCCGCTCCACTCCGGCCCTGGTCACAGAGCCCAGAAAGGCCTCTGTCTTGCCTGACTGAACATGGCGTGCGGGCTTGGTGGTGTCCTACAGAATGAGGGACCACATCCAACACCACCTCAGAAATCCCAAGGAGGGCCGAAAGGCAAAACGGAAAAGAGAGGGCACACCATCTCGGCCCCGTTGCCCGTACATATGGGTGCTACCACCCACTGCCATCCACATGGTGCTCGTTTTCTGAAAGTTCTCTTTTTGGTCCCCTTCTCCCCGTCCCCTCTTTTGCACATCATGAGTGCTTGATCGCTCATGCTGATACACTCCCTACCTTGCAATTGAGTGATATCATCTTTTCAGTGTATTATATTTCCTTCTATACCCACTATACCTTGTGTTTGGTGTTCGATTTAGCTTTGCCGGTAGACCGCGTCCCCGAACACTCCTTTCTATCACCCTATCATCTGCCATTGTCTCCACCCTATTCCATCTAGGCCTAGGGTATTTTCTCGACGACATACTACTACTTTCCTACGCCACGACGACGACTTTCACCTCGATTGCCTTTGTTAGCTCTTGACGGGGTCACGCGTCGACTATCTAGACCACAAAAAAGCCGTCCCATACATATTTGGCCAGTACCGGAGCGCGGCCTTCCTTGGAGGGAGCTGAAGCACATCAACGGGTAGCGGCCGATTCCCAGAACCAGGAGGGTTCACAAGCCGTTCTACGATATAGTCCAGGGACGAAGCTTCGAAGGATCCTACACGATGGCCAACGCGACGAACCCTTGTCCTCCGCCATTTCTGAGTGAGGCGCTTTTTGACGATGGGGGGTGTAAGTCGCTGGAACTGGAACCTCATCATCACGGGTGTCGCTGCTAACTAACATACGACCAGTTGTGGATGGAAGGCTATGCCAGGAGGTAGCCAAAGGGCTTAGGTGCTGCCTGCCTTGCCCCATGACCGATTGGGCCTATCCGGACGAATTCAATACCCTGGGAGAGGTGGCACAATGGGTCGCAGTTGCTGGCACCGCCTGCTGTGTCTTTCTTCTTTTGTCCTGGATCATCCTGCCCGTCGAAAAGACTTCCAGACATTATCTAAGTCTGTGCTTGACCACGGCGGTTCTGTTTATGAATGTAAGTATTTGGCCGCTTATCCCCTGCTGCCAAGTGGGATTTCGAGGCGTTGACATACTTTACAGCTCGGTTTCGTGATACCTCTTGCCGCTCAGCCAGATGAATGCTATGATGCGATCACGCCCAATTCGATGCAAACCAACTCACCTTGCGCAGTATCTGGCGCATTCTTGATCTTTGGAGGTTGGGGAGGAGTGATGTGGGTGTTTTTGCGCTCGCTATCTTTGCATCTCCAAATCTGCTGGCAGGTTGTTGTTGGACGTAACTTCATGTGGTTCTCCCAAGCTACCGGCTGGGGAATTCCCATTATCGGCATCATTATGGCCCTTGTCTTCAGTGGTGTTTCTTTCCGCTTTGGGTCGACCTGTCATATTAACCACGAGAACAGCTTGGCTGACCTTTGGGTCCCTATGCTGATCTTTGCCGGACTCACCATCTTCATCCAGTTTGCGACATTTGGTTATTGCATCAAGGTCTACCTCGCATCGCTTGCCGACAATAGCGCCTCCACCGAAAACTCGAACTTGCCTTCCTACACCAACAGCATCCGAACCATGACGCCCAAGCAGGCATACAGACGTGTACGCCGAGTCATCCAGCTTCAATGGAGGGGGATCGCGATTGTTCTTATTATCGTTACCGACGTCGTCCTTTTCTCGGTCGTCTTTGTTTTCCAGGACAACACGGTTGAGGCCGTTAGGAGGGACCCAAGCACTGCCCTGGAATGGGTTGCCTGCCTTGCGATGATGGCTGGTGACAAGAACATGTGCCTGGACAAGGCCGGCCCGCTGGTGGTCGACATGCCCACTGTTGGCGCAGTTCTACTGCTTCTCTCGGTAAAGCTACCAACCACCATGTTTGTTACCAAGCGATTATAGAACATGCTAACCAGATAAACCATGTGCTAGATAAACGGCTTGTGGCTTTTGCTCCTCCTCGGTCGATGGTCGATGGTGACGGGATGGCGCGACCTCCTAATGACGGTTCCTCACCGGAACAAGCGAGAATTCGTCTCCGTCGATGCACGGATGGACGATCTCAAGAAAGACACACGTTCGTACGAGATGCTGTCCCGGGAAAACTCCGGGAAAACGATGGACGACTCAGTAACACCCTCCGCAGTGACTCCGATTTCGCCCACGTACAACGCGTACAGCGCGTACAACATGAGGTCGCCCATCGGTGGTAGCGGCGGCGGCGGTGGCTACCGAAGCCCTTCCCTGTCCAGGAATAATGCTCCCGGAGGGGGCACAGCTTCGCCAGGACCTCGCAACCACCACGACACCGGCAACCACTCGGGCCGCCGAACCCCCGATTACTTCGGCAGCACGGCACGCTACCACGCGCCAACAAGGTCTTTCTCGAGCCCTCGCCCACCACAGTCACCGCCACCAACGGTGACATGGGACGCAAGAGATACGTACGCTAGAGCTTCTCCGCTGCCGGAGGAGAGCCCGTATGGGCAGGGACAAGGAGGGTATGGTCAACAACATCTGGGAATGAACAGGATATGAGATTAACGATGATGGGTGTATAATGTGCAAGGTTGAGGGAAGGGAAAATGATACCATTTCTGTTAAATGAATTTTAACAAAGTAAAATGACCCTACCAATTCATACCCACACACATGTTTACGTACCTTGTATCCCCAACTACGTGAGCTATTCATCCCATCCCTATGCACATGCAAAATGAATTTGGTCGTCATATCAGCTCTCACTGGCCCAAGAAACGCTCGGAATTCGCCACGACGCCAAGGTCGTGCAAAGGCGGCGAAGTAAGTTTTCAAAGCTTACGCCCTGCATACATACACAAAGTCCGGTAATGGACCAATGGCAAGCTCAGTTCGGTCGATGGAACTTCCGGTACGGTTAATTCAACTTAATCACCGTCATGATGACAGCGGATGAAGCGGATTGGTATTGCTCGACCTTTTCCTCCTGTCATACCAACGTCCTGTATTATGAAGCTTACCAGGTGCTGGTTGAGAAGCCAGGCACGATATTGAGGATATATCGATATTAATCATTGAAAGTTAGTCCCGGTAATCAATGCTTACCTTCGATTGAGACACTCCAAGGCCCAAGATAGATCTTCCGGGTGGAGCAAGACAAACCTCGGCGGGGAACGGAAAGAACGGGGACGGAACGGGACGTGTGGAGGACCCAGAAGTGGTTGGGTCAGTGGATTATCGGGCGGGCCGGTCCCGGAAATGGATCCCGGTAGAGGTATCGTTGGGATGTGTAAGGCAAGTTGACTTGCTTACCAACGGAGAACCCAAAGTCCGAAGATGCCGTTGAGTGTCGCAGCCGGAAGAAGAGATTAGTCAGAATATACCCTGCCAACTGGCTCTTTCCCACCGTACGCATAGTTCCCGACCTGGAAGTTAGTGACAAGAGTCACCACCCCATCAGTTGCCTCCGGATGAAGAGGAGTTCCATGGTTTCTACATGCCACAAACTTGATGATCTCCCTCAGCAACTTCGACAAAGGGGAAGGAGGGCATGAGTAGAGGAAGGAGCTCCTGATAATGTCCGGTCACAGTTGCCCTAAACCGGGATTGCCTTGCTTCTCTTGAACCTTCATTCAGAATCCGTGGGTTTGGATCGCTGTGACGCAGAGTGAATCCGTTCGGCTCTTCGCGCAGCTTTCCGTTGTGTCCGGATTTAGTGTATTAATGCCGCTTTAACGCCGTTCGTTTGTTTGGCCAATCAAGTCTGTTGATATTCATTAGACAGCATTCATGAACAAGTTTTCCATACCTTGCCTTGTCAGCATCGCCCATGATCGGACACTTTTGTCAGAGAGGAACCGGCATAAAACTGTCCTTCGCTATATCAGTTGGATATAGGATATCCATAAATATCGGCTTTCGCCAACTTACCATTGTCGACCATATCCCCTTCGTTTGGTTTATGTATAGGGGGAAAACATGGCCACGGACCCGATTTTTGACGGCTCACATCTGCAGCAGAGATAGCAAACTGATCAGATGATGCCGAAAGAACCCGAACCCGAACCCCGAAATAATGGCGCTAGTATTGGTACCGGTGGCTGGCACAGCGGTCGCCGCCTCGTGCTTCCGCTATCCAACCACACCTCATCCACCACTTGTACCGTTTTCACCACCCCCGTTTCTCGCGCCCGCCGACGCCGACTTATATCACTTCCACCAAAGACGAAAACCGGTCGCATGATTCTCCTGATTTCAATTCTGTTGCTGGGCTCTTTCCTCCACTACATGTGGAAAGCCGAAGCAGCCCTAAGCAAGCCCTGGACACCCGACGACAGCTCACTTGCCTTCAGCAAACGACCACTCTCCCCGCCAGCCAACGAGACCTTCCTGTCCTCGCCCGGATACAAGCTCCCTTTGCGGACCAAGGGGCGGGACATCGTCGACCAGAATGGCAAGCGCTTCAAGCTCTCGTCTGTCAACTGGTACGGCGCCAGCGACGAGCTCTTCATCCCGGGCGGGCTAGAAGTGCAGCACCGCGACGTCATCGCCAGCACGATCCGCTCGCTCGGCTTCAACAGCGTGCGCATGCCGTACAGCGACGAGATGGTCATTTCCAACCCGGAAGTCCCGGCGCACCTCTTGGCGGCGAACCGGGACCTGGTGGGCAAGCGCGCCCTGGACGTGTTTGAGGCGACAGTAACGGCCTTGACGGACGCTGGGTTGGCCGTTATCATCAACAACCACATCACCACGGCGACGTGGTGCTGCGGCGCTGACCCGTGCGATGCCGGCTGGGCAAATGATTACCTTCCTGGCTCGCTGTGCCGGGTACGGCAGACGGAGGCGCAGTGGGTCGAGCACTGGGAAACGGTGATGGCCCGCTTCGTCGACAATCCGCTGGTCATCGGGGCCGACCTGCGCAATGAAGTGCGCGGGCTTTGGGGCACGATGCCGTGGGAGAAATGGGCGTCGGCGGCAGAGCGGGCAGGCAACGCCTTGCTGAGGATGAACCCGGACTGGCTGATCATCGTGGGCGGGACCGAGTCCGGGAACGATCTGACGGGCGTGAGACGTCGGCCGGTCGAGCTGGACGTGGAAAACAGAGTGGTGTATTCGGCGCACGTCTATTCATGGAGCGGTTGGGGAAGCGTGGGAGGGAGGTATTCGAAGCGCACATATTCTTCCTTCGTCAAGGCCATGGGTAAGAACTGGGGATACCTTGTGGAAGAGAAGCTGGCGCCTGTTTGGATTGGAGAGTTTGGGGCGCCCGACCGTCCTGGCATCGGTGATGCGAACTATTGGCAGAATCTCCTGAGATATCTCAAGGAGATCGATGCCGACTTTGGATATTGGGCCATCAACCCGCGCAAGCCGAGGGATAACGAGAAGGAGTCATACTCGCTGGTTCAGGATGACTGGGTTACGCCGGTGCTGGATTATCGCATGAAGGACATGACGGAACTTATGAGACAGTGATGTCGATGTCGGTTTTTGCAAAGTGTGTCAGTATTTTTGGATCTAGTATCTGCTCGAATGAGCGAGCCAACTGTCCGAAGGCGGTTTGCCCGGGTAGTTGCCGGGTTGTCGATATGCTTTGGCAGTGTTCATCATGGCGTTAGGTGAAAAGCGTAAAAGATGCAGCATAGCCCGATAGGACAAAGCGAATACACTGCAGTTGTTTTCTGGTCATCTGTGTTGCACATTTGTTGCCTCGTGTCGAAGACTGCTATTGGTTTTACGTGGCTGTCCCGAAAACGCCGGAGGTCACGTCCCGGGTTGAACGTGTCCGGGCCGTGAAAAGTTGAAGTGCACACTCCGGCGTAGACGGGAGCCCGGGAGGGAGCCACCACAGGCCAAAGTACCCCGCTTCGCCCACCTATGTATCCGGCAAACCAAGGCAAGAGCTACCTGGACTGCTAACGTAGTATTCGCTTGTGCATTCACAATCACACTAAATCCAGCGCCTGTGGCAACTTCCTCCTGTTAGAGCTCTGAGTACTTCTGCTGCTTGTACCTGCTCACCAAATCACGCTTTCACCCAGGTTCACCTTCCCACACGCTGCACATCCTCACCCGCACCGGTGACGACAATCAGCACCCGATAGCTCAGGCCTATTTTGCTTTCAAATTGTGAATCCAGCTTCGGACATCCATTTCAACTTGCACCAACGAAATTCTCTCTGCAAGCATCTTGCCTAGTAGAACTTTTCCCCCTCTTGCATGAACAATCAACGGCTCGCAATTACCTTTGAGTGTGCTGCACCATCTATCGCCTGAGTGCCTTTTATTTTCCCTCAAGGGCCACGCGATGCCCACCTCAGTCCGTGTCGATTTCAACAACTGAGGCTCTCCAACGTGGCTGCCATGTTCCCCGCCGAATATCATCGTCCTCTCGCATCATATTTTCATCGTCAACACGGCCATTTACTACGTTTCCCATCATTCTCTCCGTCATCGTCAGCAACGAACTGGTGATGCTTAATGGATCCGTCACATATCAGAAGCATCAACTTTGACATTGGCCCATGATGGAGCCGTATACGCATATCGACACCCCACGGCCATATCTCAGCTCGGACAATAGCGAGGACGGTAGCGAGGCCGATGACGCCTTTCGTCCTTCGATAGACTTCCTCAGTGTTGATCGCATTTGCCATGTCCAGACCGCAGAAAGCAGGGTAAGTTGTGAACAACCCTCCTGAGATTCTTCGAAACGTCACGGGCACCGGGACTTTCTTCAAGCTTTTGCCATCTATGTGCTAATATCAGACATTGGTCAGTTCGGCGCAGACGTCGGCCCAGATATCAGAAGTTTTGTTTACGAGCCGTGGCATAGTTTCGATATAGATGACGACGTCTCTGACGACAACACGGACGATGAATTATCTGATGAGATTGATAGTATCGAACTCAATGAACAGGACTGGGCTATCGGGGTGACTCCTGATATGGCCGCTACCGTGGGGCCATTTGCAGCGGCGCCATTTCCCCAGTTTGCGGCAACTATGCCTCCCACGCTGCTACCACAAATACCGATAGGGCTGCAGGCGCCGGGAATACCTGATGATCTTTTGCCCCAGCTACAGTTGCTGCAACAGCAGAACCAGCAACAGCAACAGCAGAACCTGCAACAGCTCCAGCAACAGATCCTGCAACAGCTCCAGAACCAGCAACAGCAGTTCCAGCAGGTCCAGCAACAGCTTCAGCAACAATTCCAGCAACAGCTCCAGTTCCAGAACCAGCAACTGCTCCAACAACAGCAGCTCCAGCAACAGGAGGAAGGGGGGCGAGAGCAGGGGCAGCAGAAGTTTCCACGAGCTCAGAGGTTGCGGTTGAATCTGACTGCTCTGTCACAGAAATACAACGTGCGTATATCGGCCACTTGGTGATAGTTGGAATGTGCCCGCTAACAGGAGACGCAGCTTTATTTCGCATCTTATCAAAACAAGATACACGTCTTCATCCCCCGGAAGGTCCCGAACATTCTTCCTCGGCCCTGTTTGGTGCTTAAACCCAAGAAACTGAAGACTGAATGGCCCGTCAGACCGGCTATCGACCAGTCGTTCGGCCACCAGATCAACCACCTCATGATCGGAAATTTGGGCCACCTGGAAGTCCTCTTTTTTGCCTTTGATGATGGCGATGTCGGAGCCTACTACACGCACACAATTGCCCACTACATCCTATCAACGAGTCGACAAAGGGAAGCTAAAGGCACACCTCCTCCCCGCTCATTGGTACCTAAAGAGTTTTTTCATGAAAATGTGGGCGAGTCTGCCTGGGGGCTTGCGATCCATCAAGAGTCACGCCTACTTGCTGTCAGCTCCAACAAGGCTGAAGTCACGGTGTTTGCTTTTGCGCTCCGCCAGAGTCGACCTCATAATTTGAAAGATGATCCTACATCCTATTTAGATCCGTCTCCCCAGATCTGGCCSGGCCAGACAGCTCTTGGCCTGGAGAGAGACTTCCGGACTCGAACTAGGACGTGGAAGATCATCTTACCTCTTGATGCTCGTGGAAGCAACATTCCGAACATATCCTTCTGTGATGACGAGCAAGGTTGTGCGGAGTACGTGGTCGCTCAAGATATAAAGCAGAGGACATGGTTCCTTGACATATGGCGAATGGGATATCCTCCAGTTGATATCATGCATGAGACGTCCAAGATGAACTATGTTACGCCAACACAGTGAGTGTGCAACCATGTTCCCATGTTCCCATGCTCTTGTCCTTCTCAGCTGAATTGTTTTGACTGACTTCAAGGATCCCAGTATCGGTTGGGGCGTCATGGTTTTGCCTGATATATGCTTCAAGCAAACAGCATCTTTGCACGAGTGCCTAGGTCTTCCGCCTGAGGAGCTTTCAGGTGGGACATTGCGCAGTGCGCAATTTTGGCTGGACACAACCTACAGCCTTTCCCGTGTGAGGGATCTGGCAAATCCTCTCTCATATCTCATTCCCGCGCCCCATAGTCCTTCATTCCTCGACCCGAAACGAATCGCTGGGTTCCCTATTGAGGAAGACTTGGATGAAGAAAGCGGGGCGGACGAAGAGACGGAGATTTCAGATGCGGCTAGGCCATGGACCAACGTTGATTTTGGGCTTACCGACCGGCGGTCTATGATCTTGAACGGCGAACTTCCCAGGTCTCGTCAGGCTCCCCGGGCGTACCTGGATGATACCCACGATGGCATCCATCTGGCTCAGTTCATCGTACCTAGATTTGCGCATGTTCCAGATGCATCAAGCCTTAGACGCGAACGATATTCGCGCTGGCGCACCCCTGCGGTACCGTTCAGCAACTGCGATTTCTTTTCGCGCTATGCGACGAAGAACATCTCCATACTCCTTACCTCTTCGACAGATGTCTGCTTGCTACACATGGATCCCCAGGGTACGCCTGTGCTTTGTAGGCAAGTTCTCCCGTATCACAACCACCTTAACCGGCATCAGTCACCATATGACCTTCATCGAGACTACTCGCAGCGAATCGGTATGCTTCTCCATGTACCAGAGCTCAACCTCGTGGTCCTCGGATCACTCTGCGGCCGCGTTGCCTTATTACGTCTAACGAAGACGGCAAAGCTTTTTTACGGTGCCCCAGTACGTCGCGGATTCCGTGTGGAGATGGTTTTGCCGCGCCGGTCAGAAGAGGACAAACGAATGCGTCCGTGGTGTACTCTCCATGGCATTGCCATTTCCCCTATGCCTGACCCAAGAACAGACGGTATCTCGTTGCACGGAGAGGGCGATGAAAGCCAAGAACCGGCGTTGAAGAAATGGAGGCTGGTACTACATTATCTGGACCATACGATTTTAACATATATCATTATGAAATCAAAGGACGACGACGACCTACTCGTTGTTTGAACAGAAGCGGGTTAGAAGCCTTTTAAACCGAAAATAGGAGCGGCTGAGTATTGCAAAGCGTCCATGAAGTTCAAGCCTGGGTGCGGGGGTTGGACATGCTTACACGGGGTTGTTGCATGTCACAAAGCGACAATATATACTACCTATAGTCTATACAGACATTGAAATTGTGAGCCTCCATTTCTCAACTTCGCTTACTCTCTGGAAACAACGTACAAGTCCGCCTGTATATCTATATATCCTCCCCAAATCATGATATCATCTCTGGGGAAAGCGCCGTTTACCGGTTACCCCAACCTGTTTTGAGGCTCATGCGAGGCTCTTGGCACAACTACCACTTTACAAACGTGGAAGCCAGTCACGCCAGTGTCCAACGGCACCATGAAGATGGCTGGCAATCCGGCGATTCGGCACTTTGCAGGACCGTGATCGTCCAGGCCCGGTGCGGGGTCGGCCGGTCCGTAGGTACTTCCCGTTTATAGTTAGCTCTTGGCAACCGCCTGCCGGCAAGCTCAACCTTAATTCTACCTCTGCAGTTCTATCGGCACGAAGTTGTCCCCTTTCGTCCCATCTTACTCCAACCGATCCTCCACCGCCATCCGAATTGCCGTCTTATTGCCTATCATCTGTCCTCACCACTTTCCATTTGTTTACCGCGATCCTCTAGCGCACCGCTAAGCGACCAGCTGGATAGCAGATATCCTCTTTTGGGGAAAGTCACAGCTTATGCGGGCAGTTTTAGCCCGCTCTTAGCTGCATATGCAGCATCTTTCCAACAGGATTCGCTCATAATCCTAGCATAATCCACAAAGCATATCTGTTATGGATGAGTAGTTGCGTACACGTCACCGCCGTTCATTCTCCGGGCATCTCTTCCGTCAAACAAGCCGGGATCTTGTTTCCAGCCGTGACACTTAGTCCGTCAAACAGATTTAATCCGTCAAACAAGCCGGGATCTTGTTTCCAACCGTGCCATATAAAATGCTGGCCCTCCTTCGCCGCGCAAGCCCAGGTTCGACACTCCTCGGTCGTCCGCCATTCGAACCACCAAGGGGCGCATAGACAACCGTCAAGATGGGTTCCCCGACCAACCCTCAAGCACCAAGCTACGATCCCGTTGGCCTAACTGAGAAGGAAGAGCTGCTATCACGCCCGCTCCTTGCTCATGGCACGCAACCCAGTCCCCGGCAGCGCCTGAAGCGCAAGCTGTCTGTTCTCCTGGCTTCGTGCGCCGTCTCGCTCGCCGTCTTCTTCGCGTTCAACATGCTTGCGTGCAACGGCACCCTATTCGGCATCAAACCACGTCCAACCGAACCCTCCACCCCGGCACCGCTCCAAGCCCGAGAATACCAGAGTTCTTCTTCTTCGGACGACTGTCCATGCAAGCCCACGTCCACAGTACCTGACTATTTCAACACCAGCCCCGGCCCGTGGGTTGGAAAGACGGCTACGGGCAAGGCGCCCTTCATGGCCCAGACGAGAACATTTGACCATGCTGCTACCTATGTGCCCAATGCGCCGCTGCAGACGCAGGTGCCGGTTCAGGGCTGGCAGCCCGGCAACCTGAGCATTTTCGACATGATGGGATTTCTGACGCCTTACACGCCCTCGACCGGATTTGGCGTGGATGAGTGGCCGCTGCCTGAAGGCGCGGAGATTATTTGGCTTCAGGTAAGCGCAATTGTCTCCAGAGAATAATGCAACTCGAAGTATGGCAACCAGTGCTGACCATTTTTCGTTATTGAGATGGTTTCTCGCCATGGCTCTCGCTATCCCACTGGAGGCTCAAACGTGGAGTCTTTTGGTGCCCGCCTTGCCAATGCGGCTGGCAAGTTCAACGCTACGGGTGAACTCGAGTTCCTGAACAACTGGAAGTATCAGATGGGCACTGAGATTCTCGTCCCGAGAGGCCGCCAGGAATTGTTCGACTCTGGTGTCCTTCACGCTTATATGTATTCGTCGCTCTATGACCCCAACACCAAGATCATTGCTCGTACAACGGTATGTGTGCCTCTCTCTGATTCGGCTGTCCGTGTAAAGAAATTTTGGAGTTGGGCGCTGATTAGGGAGAAATAGACCCAAGACCGCATGCTGAAGTCAGCTGAGAACTTCTTGGCTGGTATGTTCGGTCTTGAATGGTATGTCATCTCTCACCTCTCTTCAAAACCCTGACGGGTATTTTATTGCGAACGATGGTCCATGAATTCTAACCTTGTACAGGCCCAACAACGTCACCCTTGAAGTTATTATCGAGGGTTCCAACTTGAACAACTCCTTGGCGGGCTATACGAACTGCCCCAACGAAAGCCAAGCCGGTCCCGGATCTGAGGCCCGCGATATTTGGGTCGGCAACTACTTGCAAAACGGTACGTGGACTTTGGACGATGACTTAGGTTGGGTTAAATATGCTGCACACAGTTAACTCTTTCATGCTCAGCTACTGAGCGTTTCTCCAAGCTCGTTACGGGCTATAACTGGACGGTCGATGACACTTATGCCGCCCAGACCTTGTGCGCCTACGACACCGTAAGTCAACCGTCACCTCCCTCCTGCCAGTCGTTCCATCCTAACTCACATCTCCTGTAACAGGTGGCCAACGGCTACAGCCGCTTCTGCTCACTCTTCACCTACGAAGAATGGATCGGCTTCGGCTACTCCCACGACCTCCAATTCTACGGCAACAACGCCTTCGGCTCCGAGACCGGCCGCGCCGTCGGCATCGGTTTCCAGCAAGAAGTCCTCGCCCGCCTCCAAAACCACACCATCCCCTACTCCGAGACCCAACTCAACACAACCCTCGACAACAACACCGTCACCTTCCCGCTCAACCAGTCTCTGTACCTCGACTTCTCGCACGACACCAACATCGTCTCCATCCTCGCCGCTTTTGGATTAACCCAGTTCGAGCAGGACCTCCCTACCGACGTCTATCCGGGCGAACACAATTTTACGGTGTCGCACATCACACCCTTTGGCGCCCGCTTGGATATCGAGATTATTCGCACACCGAAGCCGTTGAAGGCCGATCGCTCGGGGTATGAGGATGAGGGAGAGGAGACGAAGTATGTCCATTTTGTGCTGAACCAGAGGACGGTTCCCCTTGGGTGGAGCCATCCGGAGTGTGATGCGGAAAGGATGGATGGGTGGTGCGAGTTTGAGACGTTTATGAAGGTGCAGGAGAAGATGCCGGGGTTGGCGAGGTATACTAAGGTGTGCTTTGCTGAGGGGGGGAGTCCGTAAGGGAAGCCCGTAAGGGGTTCTTTGTTGGCCTGCTTGACTTGGGATGGATGATGCATTTTCATGAGTGAGGATGATGTACAGACGGACTAGATGAGGAATGCATGCCGCGTAAGAGCACTATCTAGGTGTGGAAGGCGTTTTAATCTGGAGCTTCATCTGGCGAAATGGTAAAAGTTTCTAGACTCTTGTTGGTATTGATTCTTTATTCGCGTATTGCTTGATGTAAAATGAAGACGAATACAGGTCAGGTCATATCTTGGTTCCGAGGGTTCATGATGACCATGTGCAGCGATGCATCTGTCTTCGCAAAGTCATCTACATAAGCTCTCACTCAAATGTGCTTCCAGTGACAAAGCCGTCCCAGAAAAGGTGGATATCATCTCTATCGCACTTTCTTGAACGATGGCTCAGTCTCAACCCGCCCCTTTTTGACGGTTACCTTTATCAAAATACTTCGTTGGTATGTGTGACATACCATCATTTGTCTTGCTTCTTTGCACATATCATTATTAAAAAAAGGAGTAAAGCATCACATCAACTATGGCTACGCAACCAAAACGACTCCGGGAAACTAGATATCATCCACTTGACTGACTGACTGACCGTCTCCAACGAAGTCGTCATCAAATTGCGGTGGCATTTACCGGTCTTTGTGTTTGAGCTAAGGAGGTTTGAACTAAGGAGTAGCGTCATGGTCCAAATACTAGGCGCTCACTAGGTGCAAATGTGGAGGCTCTTGACACCTGTCTTGTGATGTTTTTGGTGTGTTCTCCAGGTTTCCAGTAGAACACAACAACGCATCACCGCCATTGTTCACCTACTGATAAGTGGGCGCTTTCCCCGACTTAGTTGGAAGCGTTGCATGGTCTCCTTTTGCACTCGATGAGGCTCGTCAGTTCATTTTGCAATTGAAGCTGGGCGGCCCCCATTCCGGTGGTTTGGAAGATGCCTGGGCCCTGTTGTAGTCTCTCGGAGGTACTTCCACCAGGTACCTCTTCCCGCCCTTCCTACTTATCTTGGGAAGTTTGGAGTCCGGAATTCGTCAGCTTCCATTGCCGGCAAATGTGTACGTACCTCTACCTTCTGGATTTCTCAGCTGCCTTTGCCCTTTAGCCCTTTGCAGATAAGGCTGATGATGACCTTCATCAACGAGATCCTTGAATCAAAGAGGCATCGAAGTGGATTATCCAAGGCTTCTTGGCAACTTGGCTTTTTCTGCGCCGCGGCGGAAAGTGGGTGAAAGATGAAAGGGGCCCACCGGCTTTCGTCGGGCGGTGATGAAATCCAAGTTGCCCCGGCGCATGGCTGGGCGAACTGGTGCTCCGTGAGGAGGAACCGACGTTGGAGAAAATTGTTCGTCGTGTGTTCTTTTTCCAATTTTCTTTTTTGCCGCCAAGATGGCTGATGCAACTTTGACTCCCAGTCCCGGCCGCGGGCGCAGGCGGTACTGCGAGCCTCCAAGTAGCTCGGCGGGCGGGATTGGTAACCGACGGGGTCTCGGCAGTGGTTTTGACAGTCGTTAGTCAACGTCATCAGCGGCGTTGACAATGATTGGCATGTGCCGTGTTTCCTCTCTTGTGCATCACCAATATCGAATACACACACTACAACATCCACACACACACAATGGCATTATGAACACCCCTGCCCATCCTGGTGAGAAAAGCCGTTGAAACTGCACCCCATTTTCCTATCAGTCATCACGGAGATCCAGGCGGTTTGCAGCGGCCCGAATGCAGCGAGTCTCGACTCGCCAACACCTTTTCATTGAATGGCTGGCCTCGGCTTTCCGCTCGTAAGTGCGTACCAGAACGGAGCCTATCGCCGACGCAGTTTTTTTCTTCAACCCAAGGAGCCTGTGGAGTTTTGCCTTCTCGAAGTGGACTGAAGATGTGGACAGCGAGTGGATAAGAGGGGATCGCCGCCATGGAGAAGGTCTCGTGCCGTGGGGACTGCAAAGAGGTGTAGCGGCTGCGGCTGCGGCTGGAGATGAGGGTATCAGTGTGATGAGTGACGCGGAAGATGGATCGAAAGAGGGTCGAGGTTCGAGGTCCAAGATAAAACCAAGCAACCAAGCCGGTGAAAAGAGCAGGCATCCGGCCATCGTGTAAAACCGGAAGAGGGAAGTGGGGCCTGCTGCGAGAGCGGAGCCCGAAGGAGGCTGAACCGTTGCCGAATCTGTCCGAACCTGGAAGCGTTGACAGAAACCTTTGTGCAACACTCTGGCTTCTCATTGGTCCCCAGCTGCTGATAAGGCCTATCTCTTGGCGTGCTTGGCTGCGCCGCTGCGGTGGGACCCCTGCGCTCCTGGACCGGCAGGGGCCCGCCCGGTAGTTAAGCTCTGGAGCCAAGAACAGGGGTGCAGATGGGCGTGGCCAGGGGGGTGTGGCCTGTGAAAACCTCTCAACGTCGTGCCTTCTTTTTGTTCGCAAGTTCCGTCATCTGGGGTGCAGCAACGCCGCTCATTTCGACGAACAAAATCCAAAATCGACGCCACGGAACCACCAGGAACGCACGAGGGAAGCTGGGGGAAGTCGTATTATATCTCATTGCATCCAATTGGCGTCCGAATGACCCAGAACTACCCCAGGTGTCTCGAAGGACGTTCGGTTTGGCGGGTTCTCGACTGTGCGTGGGAGAATGCGCCTGGTCGGAGTTTGTGTCTCCATTGCTGAAGGTGATCGAATATCAGAGCCTGCCGCACCGCCTCAACGGTACCAAGGCCACCCAAATCTCCCATCATACCACCGCGTCAGACGAGTAGACGTCCGGCTTGTTCGGGTCTCGGTCGATACTAAATTCGGCTTCAGGTGCTGATTGTGATCATCGACGTGAGTTGGCTTTGTCTCGATTCGGCCGCGTATGCTTTAGCCCAGAGGCACCAGTATGGACGGCTGTGAGCAGGAGGATAGTCTCCAGATACGAACCTCTTGGAGGACATCGACGCCCTTTTATATACAACTGCTTATCTGGGTCAGCTAGCCACATCGAGAGCGAGCTATCAGGTAACGGGTCCCCAGGAATTGCAAATGTCATAGTGTTGCTGTGTACAGCGCCTGTGGCCAAGGGTGTTCGGAGCTTCCCCGCAAAGGCTGGGCTCAGGGACCTTGATGATATCACCATCTATGGGAGCTTCCAATGATGCATGCACGGAATGGAACTAGAAGCAAGCGGAGCAAGCACACGTGTACGCGGTAAGGTAGGACCTGAAGGATCGATGAAGCCGGTTGACCAGCTCGGTGCTGCTGTGTCTCATGTCTTGTTTCTTGGCAGCCCGGAACAAGAGGCCCTGAAATCGACAAGATAACGCAACATTGGAACATTGGATGTGTGAAGATCCCAAGAAAGCATATGGGCCGCTGCTCTGCCTGATCTTCACTCCGTTGTCGGGCGAGAGCGTTCCATCACATCACGGGCATTGGCTGTCTAATTGACAGTGTCCCTGCATTCATTGGGTACCTTTGAGTACATTGAGCAGTTTGGGGGTTTTAAGGTTGTGCGAATCGCAAAATACGTACCTCTCAAAACCCAATCCCCACACGACGAACCGCACGTAAATCGTGAGACAACGGAAGTCAGCCCGCAAGTCAAAGAGTCACAAAAGAGAGACCTTAAATTTCACAGGCTCATTTTCCCCAATGCGCCGCCCCAGAATGGGTTCGGGACAGCGGAGGTACGGCAAGGCATGGAGGGCGGAGGCATGCTGGTAGCGCAGCACCGCACATTCTCGGAGTCGGGCCCTTGTCCCCTCGTACTATATCTGCATTATCATTGGCTGAGTTGGGACGACAACCCCCACTTGTAAGCTTTACGAAAGCAGGCTCTACCTGGCCAGGAACAAAGTTCTTTTACGATTTCAAACGAACTCCTCCCTATCAGTGGATTGTGTATCAAGATTGTCTGCGAATCACGGCCGAAAGATAAGGCAAAATCATGGGATCGCTCAATCTTTTCAAACCTCGGAGCACATGTAGCGAGTTCGAAATGAAAATGTTGATCAGCTAAAAGTCTTGCGCTGACGGATATTCAAATGTACATCAAGCCATCATAAGGAAATGCAAGGCAAGGCGGTTCGGTTCTGCCATAATGAAAGAGATAACGTACAATGCAAGTTCCATTAAGCACGCCGCGGTTGTCTATGCGACGTCCCTAAAACTTGCAGGTTGTACCCTCTCTGCCCACGGATTACAAAACAACCCTGGTGGTACAGACATGTTTTGACATATTTGTTCAGGTAAGTGAGTGTGGAACGCTTTGTGAATCAGCCAATCTTCTTTTCGGTGCGCGCCTGAGGAGAGTTTAGCCACCTGGGCTGAAGCCCTCCACATGTTCAAAACCTACACATAGTACCACTGAATTATACCACGTCGACGTGTGTGCGCAATTTTTCATGTCCATTTTTTGCCTCAAGACATAACGTCCCGTCCGAAGTTAAAAGCTGTTGGTGCCTGTGTCATCTGATGGTTGCTTTTGAGGCTCTCCGGGCAGCCGGCCATTTTTGTGTAATTGACAGCATTCCCCAATCCCGTTTTCAACCCCCTTTCTGGCGTCCATAGCACACAAGCTTGTCGCAAACAAAGGCATTGGCAAGCAAAGATATCCTAGGTTCGCGAACGGCATCTCGCCACATTTTTTGTCCCATCCATGCAAATTGAGTGGGAGTGGGAAGAGAAGAGCAGGGGATTACCCACACCACAAATCGAGGGACAGCCGCGGATTGGCGAAGCCAGCCATAACAGCCATTACGGCTCCCACTAGCTGTTTGGGGCGGCGTGGGCAATTGTCCGTGTCTGGCATGGAACCCCCATCCCACGTACTGCGTACACAAGTGCCTTATCCCAAGTGGTCGAGGTTACCGACGGGTTCGCTTCGACGGGAATCGGACTGGACGGCGCGAATTGAGACGAACTGGATTCTGGAGAGAGACATGGGCGGGTTAGTAGACGATAGTAAACAGGTGGACTGGAGGAGAGAATTCACAGATAGGCATCAAGCCCACGCGACTCGGAGGAACCTCCTAGGTATCAATTCGAGACCATATCTGTCTGTAATGGATCCCACGGGCCCAATTGATGGAATCCTACAAAACACCCTTGCTCCGTTCCTGATCGCGGTGGCAGAGCAAGGTAACAGAGCTAAACAGACAAGAGGAGTGCTGTGTGCGCTAGGCGAGTCCGCCTTCGGCGTGCAGAGGCAGAGTTGTGGGCAGCGAGGGTGCCTGCCGTCCTTCTTCAAGGACACACTAACTTGGACAAGTTGCGATCCGTACCCTGCGCGGGCTGCGTCAGATAGGACTCGATGGACTCGATGGACTCGATGGGCCTTCGGGTCGCTCCTCCCCACTCTGGTATCGACGACATGATGCATGCTGCACCCGGATGGATCCCACTTCTTTGCCCACACGCCCATCGCTTTTATCGACCTTTCACCTCTCGTCTCTTATATAGACGTGCCTCGTCCCGCCCTCCTTCTTCGGCCATGACTCTCCGGCCCACCTAAACACCCGCCGGCTTCGCTCCTCAACCTCCCCGTTTTCTCACTGAAAGGAGTCTGAGACAAAAAAAAAATCTACTCTTCAACCCACGACGGACCTCCTTTCCACACACGGCCCG
The DNA here is from genome assembly GCA_009805285.1 of Neurospora terricola FGSC 1889. Taxonomy (NCBI): domain Eukaryota; kingdom Fungi; phylum Ascomycota; class Sordariomycetes; order Sordariales; family Sordariaceae; genus Neurospora; species Neurospora terricola. Next base: position 61,444 of record RANZ01004654.1, on the reverse strand, counting down.
TCCCTTAATACCAATACCTACTACCGAAGCGCCGTGTTCCAAGTCTCTCTGGTATTACGTCCAGTTTCCTACAGTATAATAAAACCCGGATTCACCGCCTATCGCCGTCATCACCGTCCCGACTCCCGACTCCGACTCCGACCCCGACCCCGACTCCGCGATCGTCATCGTCTCCTCATCCCTTCCGCCCCCATAGCCTCCGGCAGGCACTCCACCAGCCTGCCGCAGCCATGTCGTATTCATGGTTCGGGGCCCCTACCCCTTTCAATGGCACCACGCCCAACGGCGGTGATTCCAGTGAGTCCTCTCCGGACCTCGACGACATCCACCAATGCCTCCGACACTGACAAGTTTCATCATCACCAGCCTCCGAAAACCTCAACCAATGGTACCAATCAGGCGACCAGGCTTTTATTCTAATTGCATCATGCATGGTCCTCATCATGATCCCGGGCATCGCCTTCCTCTACTCAGGTCTTGCCCGTAGAAAGTCGGCTCTATCACTCATATGGGTGTGCATGATGTCCTTCAGTGTCGTTATCTTTCAATGGTACTTCTGGGGTTACTCATTGGCGCTCAGCAGCACAGCGACCAACGGCTTCATCGGTAACCTACGACATTTCGGTCTCATGAACACACTCGGTGCACCTTCTCCCGGCTCTCAACTCATCCCCGAGCTCCTCTATGCTTTCTACCAGGTAAGAAAACTTTCAATTCATCTCAAACAATTAAGCCAAGGGCCTGGTCTTGGCAATTCAGGGGTATGTTTATCTAACCCCGACATAACAGATGCAATTCCTCGGCGTAACCGCAGCCCTCGTTGTTGGAGCCACCGCCGAACGTGGTCGCGTTGTCCCGGCAATGGTCTTCATCTTTATCTGGGCGACACTGGTCTACTGCCCTCTCTGCTGCTGGGCTTGGAACGTCAACGGCTGGGCATTCAAGTACGGAGTGATGGATTATGCTGGTGGTGGTCCCGTCGAGATTGGATCCGGTGTCTCGGCTTTGGCTTATTCTTGGGTTCTCGGCCGACGTAACGAGAAGATGATGCTCAACTTCCGTCCCCACAACATCTCCTTGATCACCATCGGTACCGTCTTCCTCTGGTTCGGTTGGCTCGGCTTCAACGGCGGATCTGCTTTCGGCGCCAACCTTCGTGCCGCCATGGCGTGCTGGAACTCGTGTCTCACGGCCATGTTTGCGGCCATGACCTGGACTCTTCTCGATTACCGCCTGGCCAAGAAGTGGTCGCTCGTCGGCTGGTGTTCCGGTACCATCTCGGGTCTCGTCGCCGCTACTCCCGCCTCCGGTTATATCCCTCCCTGGGCCAGTATCATCCTCGGCGTCGTTACCGGAGTCGTTTGTAACTTCGGCACTAAGATCAAGTTCATGATCGGCATCGACGACGCTCTCGATATATTCGCTGAACACGCTCTCGGAGGCGTTGTGGGTCTGATCTTCAACGGTTTCTTTGCTGCCGATTACATCATTGCCTTGGATGGTGTCAACCAGGAAATTCCCGGCGGCTTTATCAACCACAACTATAAGCAGTTGTACATTCAAATCGCCTATGTTTGTGCCACTATGGGATATTCTTTCGTCATGTCTGCTCTCCTCGCCAAGGCCGTCGACATGATCCCCGGTCTACACCTCCGCGCCTCCGAAGAAGCCGAGCTCCTCGGCATGGATGATGACCAGCACGGCGAGTTTGCTTACGACTACGTTGAGGTACGTTTGATTCGGATTATTCTTTTATTGACTTTCATAAGCTAACAATATATTCAACAGGTTCGCCGCGATTACCTGGCATGGACACCAGCAGAGAAAGAGCAGAGGCAAGACGGCGACATCATCGTTCCTCAGCACGGCATCGAAGGGCATCAGGAGCTGTTGAGCAGCTCTCGCCACGGAGCCAACATGTCCGAACTCCCACACCATGAAGAGGAGGACCCGCGAGAGAAGACGGGCTCGACCTCGGAATAATTTTACAAAAGATATCGACGTCGAATTATGCGACCACGCAACGAAATTACCTCTACGAGCGACTTTTTGGTTTCTGTTTTTGTTTTTTGGAATGCATAGAACTCTGGATTTATGGGGCCTTGGATGAGCGAATGTGGAAAACTGAGGAAATCAAGCGCGGGAGGGGAAGGGTTTCCCGCCTGCGCGCACCCCTGGGTAGATTTGGGTTTTCAACGATACCACCTTTTAGGGCTTTTTCACCCTTTTGTTTTTTTAACGGATGTTACCGTCGCGCACTGTTCGATGGACACCGAGTTTATCCCCCGGATGATAATACCTGGGCTGGCATATTTTTTTGTATAATACCCCATCTAGCTGGCGATGTGAAAGCAGGCATGTTTAGGTTATATTCAGCGTTCCAAGTTCTTGGTCTTCCAACCTTGGATCTCGGTCTTTGGATCTGCTTCGTTGTGCTTGTTCCCATTCCCCGTTGCTCCGTCTAAATTGGGTGGTAGCTCTGTACCACCGTTGTGTTGCTTGTTTCAGGCATTCAACTACGGTGAATAGACGATGGGCCTGGTTCGAAGAGGTCGTGCAAATATTCTGGAAAGCCTTTTCGCAAGGTAACTTCAAACACACCATGTTTGTCATCAGGTATTTCTTTCTTCATTTATTTCTTACTGACCTAACTTGCTGATTCTCGCAATCTCCGAGCTACCGGCAACGGATTTTGAGCCCAACTCCTTTTGTTCTTGGACCTACTTTTTTGCGGCCCAACGAGTCATGCGCTGATCCAAATCAGAGAACTAAAACCAAAAACACGGTCAACGGTCCGAGCCTGGCTAGATCGGAAACTTCCAGGTTCTCTGTCCTCTCCCAACTCCCGGGTTTGGGGATACAAATTGTCCATTATGTGGAAGTATTGTACTGGTCCCCTCATAGCGTGTTCACATTTTCTTGCACTTGAGCTTACCAATCAGGCATTGGAAGAAAACTGAAGCAAACGATAACCTGTGGTTCAATGCTGTAACACGGAGGACACATTGAGCAGAAATGGGAATAGAAATAGAGGTAGCCAAATGGGTCATAGGTATGTATGCATGGTTCTTTGTCATACGTTGCTAAATAGTTTATATAAATCAATACCTCAATCACTGTTTCACAGTGCAGCTTCAAGAGTTCTTTTGCGAGCTTATCCTCTCTGCGAACTGGACAAGGCTTTGGGTCAGACTTTTGTCCCCCTCACTGTATGAAACATCAAATTATTGACAAAACCATGGTGAGACCTGAACACCTACCACCCTCTTCTTTGACTTGAATTAACCTCCCCAGCTTGCGTCTACCACCAAATCTAAACAAAGCAAAACAAAACAATAATCGTAAACAATTCCCCAGTTACTACTGTACAACTTCACGCAACAGGTAGTCTTGTCTATCACAGACCAGAGAGAGGTTCCGGAACGAAGCGATGCTGTATCACGTTCCCAAGCTTTATTTGGTGCTTGGTTCCAACGTCCGAGTGCAAAGTGCGAGGAAGACGTAAGCGTAACTTGATTCTCGCACTTCGTCCATGTCCATGTCCATGTCATGATTACAACACGATATATTGGCCATTTCACCTCAGATTAACTCAGCGATATGTTCCTTCTCTCCGATATCTTATGTTTCAATCTTACATTACATAGCATGTCATTCGTTTTAGCACCAAAATTATCACATCATATCATAACACGAAAGTCTGCAAAGCTGGTGTGATCAAGTCTTTCTGGTCAAGGCCGTCAGCGCCGGCTGGGCACATCATAATCTGATAAGAACCTACCCAGACGTCTTTGTCACAATCCAAATTCCCCTTCCAAATCCATCCACGTAACAGCTAAACTCGATTTTAACTCGTTCGGTAAGGACCAGTGTCTCAATCTCACCAATAGAAAGAAGGGGCATGCTTAGTCACCTCGTCACTTACACGCTCGGCTCGGCCACGGCATCCCATGTCGCTCTCGTTGGTTCCCAGGGATCGGGCTGGCGGGCAACGCCGCGCGCAACGTGGTTTGACAAATTGGAACAAGTTGGGACAAGTTGACTTTTTGCGGGTTGTTGTCCGTCTTGCAAGTCTTGGGGGGTTTCTTGGCGGGTGTTGGCAAGCTGGGCGTTGGAGTCGGAGTCTGTTTTGAGGTTACAGTGTGGGGGAGAGGGGTGTGTTTGGTTGCGGCTGTGGTCACGGTGTGGGGGAGCCAGCCCGCCCGCCCGCCCGGCCTGCCGGGCCCATGTGAGGGGAGCTGGGAAGGGCTAATGGTTGATAAGAGTTTTTAGTTGCACACCTACGGAGCCATGATGCAGTGTCAGTGTTCCTCCGGTCGGAGGTTTGTGCCGACCCCGCCGGTCACAGCATCGATGGGGATAAGGTGATGACCGCCGTTCGGGGTGGGGCAGATGGACGGTACGGCCGGGACGGGATCCGGACGGCACCGGTAAAGTGGATCCCTCCGGACCGGGACCGAAGAACCCCGGAACATCCAATCGCAATGTTGTTTCATCAAAAAATTGTCCCCTTCACGTTGATTTCATACCGCATGTAATCAGTCTGGCAGTGAAAAGGTCAACGCCCAGTGGCGTCAACATCTCTCATAAAACATAAAATGAAGATTTAGGTGCCGATAAAGGTGTCCGGGCTTGTTGGGCGGAGCGCAAATTCAGTCACCTCATAGTCACTCTTATAGCTGTTGTAAAACCTATGCACGATACTGAAGAGCAAGTGACATCAAATTTTTTCTTCCGCATCATGATTGGAAACAGATAATTCCGAAACTGGATGACCAAGTTGGTATTATCCTCAGTGTCAGGGCAAAGGTAGGATTATACGGACCTATATATGACCCCATGGGGTAATCCAGGCACTCGCCATTCCGGAAAAGATGAAAGCAGATATGCAAGTGATCAGAGGTATCTTCGAGAAACTACACGTTATCCCACAGCACAACCATTAAGATGTCGATTGGTTTTCATGCAAACCAACAAGACCATCAATTCTGCGCATCCACAAACTCGTCATGCGAGTCGTCCGTGTCGACTTTCTTGATAGCAGGCAAGTCCTTTGCCATGTCTTCGTGGAAATCGAGCAGAGGTCCCTCTTTAGCGACGGTACCCGTAGCGACAAGAAGCGCCTGGATCTCGGTAGTGCTTTCATGGGAAGGATCCAACGGCGGATGGACCTTTGGCGCTGTGTCTACCGGCTCTTTCACCGCAGCAGCTTCTTCGTGATCCAGCTTTTCGTGGTCTGCCGTTAGGACGGGAGGATGAGCCTCTTTACTGGGACTCGCTATGGGAGTTCGAGGGGGGATGGGATTCTTTTCGACGAACCGCTGGCCTTTCAAAATGGGATAAATCGCCATGATCTGCTCAGCCTGCTTCTCTGGTGTATCTCCATCTCTGTGTTTTGTTAGTCTTCGCCATAAGGAGTTTCATGATATCGTTCACTGACATTGTTGCGTTGATGATCCACTCGAGGTCCTCTTCGCCCTCTTCAGAGCCGCCAGGGCCTCCCCTAACCATCCGGAAAAGGCGCGGATGCCATTCCACGCCGTCATTAATCCGCTTGGCGGCCTCCTCGCGCTGTTGGTCTTCGATTTTGGTCTTCTCAATGGTGGCCAGTTCGTGGTTTCGTTCCTTGACCGCCTTGGCTGTCGCAGCCCAGATTTTCTGTGATTCCCGTTCTGCTTGCTCTTCGATCGGGCGTGCAATCGGAGGGCTAGACTTTGCGCGCAAAGCATTGAAGAACATTTCTTTGTGCCCAGTCTGTTTCTTCTGTTAGCTCGCTGCCGGTGTGGGCTTTGTATGTATAACCTACCTTTACATCTCGCAGGTACATCTCTTCGCTCCATAGACCCGACAGCTCGTAGAGGATCTCGCCGGTACTTTCCCTCCGAATGGTTCCACCAATGGCGTTGTAGGTACCGCTGACCCAGCCCTTCGTCTTGAACTCAACATCGGCCACAAGGTCGAGTTCGGGGCATCGCACATAACTGTGGTCTCCCAACTCATATTTCATCTTGCCAAACAAGATTCCTCTTGCGTACATGTTGGGCTGAGTGATAATACTGAAGCCCACGCAATGAGTAAGTGAATTTCGGAGCACTCCCAGGGTGGGTGTACTCACTATCGCTCTCCCCTCTGAGGATCCTTGCCCCGATTCAGAAGACTCAAGATTGCAATACCCTCCATCATACTCGCGGCAGAGTTGCCCAAGAACTTGCTTCGGGGCTTGAGTGTGCCATCAACCCTGATGTTATGGCCCGGAACCATGTAGAAGTAACTCGACTTGGGAGGGTGGTGTGATGTTTGCTCGGAGACGTAGTAGCCTCGCGTCTTGTCGGGGAAGTCCCAGTAGCAGGTGAAAATCTCACCAAGGACGGGGTTCAGTGGTTTCTTGACTCCTCTATAGAAATATCAGCAAACATGGTCACAAGCTACGGCGCAAGCTGCCGCTATGCCGGAACCGGGTCTCTTACGGAGGGCGGATATGCCAGCCACTTAGGTAGAACTTAACTACCGCCACGAATCTCTGTACCGGGTCGTCGATTTCGGGGATGGGTAGGAGCATCTCGGGATGGCACATGAAACTGTAGCAGTGGGTCAGCAGGCATGTTCCGTCCGCTGCCCATGGAAACCAAGATTGACCAAGCCCTACTTTGTTATCCGTTCCAACATGCTGCGAGGTTCGAGGATGAAGGTTGGCAAGACGACTCTGCTAAGATCGGCGCCGGGTCTGAGCTGCGAAATGATATGCGACAGGACTGGTGACAAGGTCAGCAACAGTGGACGGGATGGCGGTCGCTTGTCAGGTTAGAGGGTCGACGGACCGTTTCCCTGGTCGGGCTCAACAACGAGGGTATCGTCCTCGGCGACATCCTGGTTGGCATCACCAGAAGATCTACTGCCTAGACGGGAAGACAAGCGCATGTTAGCAACAGGCATGGACGGTTGCGCCCGGGGGCGATGCGTTCAGCACAGGACCTCAGCGACTCACTGGTAGATGTAGCCCTACGACGACCAGTTACAAGACCCATCATCTTGCTGAAGCTCTACGGTTCGGTGCCGTGGCAGAGTGAGGCGACAGAGAAGAGGCGCGTTTTGCGGCGGTAGATGTATCACGGGCGGGTAGACTAAGGTATGTATAAATTGTACAGGTCGACGCGGGGTCCGTAGGAGGAAGGGAGATGCAAGTGCAAATGCAAATGCGGGTGCTCCTGTCCAGGAACTTTTTAGGCAGAGTGGTATCGGGTATGTACAGAACTTTAGGGGTTGGGAATTCCCACTCACTTCCCCTTCTTCCCACGAGTTGCGGCGGGACTGTTGGGACCTAGGGAAATGGAATGCCTGCGTGGATCGATGACGGCCCGGGGTAGACAGATGTTGGGATTTGGGAAGCTCCAGGCGACGATGGGGCAGACACCGGCAGATGGCGGGATTCGCAAGTTTCCCAAAGCGCGAAGCCGGCCTGAACGGGGCGGGGCAGCCTGACATGGAGGGCGGAGGGCGATGGAGGGGGACCTGAATAAATGACGTGGATGACCCAACCCCAGCCCAGCCCAGCTCCTCCCTTCTCCAGGGACTGGCCATTCAGCGAAGAGCTCTCGATATGCTTCACGACAACAAGACTTATATGGCGGCCAATCTTTCATGGTTATTTTGACCACAATGCTTCAGCCTGGCATCATTAACGACCTTCGGAGAGCCAAGTCTGATAATACCGTGAGCAACAATCGCCTTACCTTCCCTCGCTTCCGCCGGTGTCGCTCTCCGGCAAACCTAGATATGGTGTTATGGGCCACTAGCTTGTGTGCCTGTCACTAACTAGTCGTACGTATAAGTCATATACGTCGCAACACAATACTGACCGATTCCATGTCTCTACTTCGATTTTAGTCACTATCATGCATGTCTACCCATATTTCACTGCAAATATGAGTTCCAGTGACCAAAGGCTCAATGGCCGCAATCGCAATGGCTTCACGATGCCCCCCATATCGGTAAATAATATTGTGGCTTAGACATTCTCGGCGATGCTTCTCTGGCTGTCCGTCCCGTTCTCATCGTCTTCCATCATCACCTGGCAACTGACAGCAGCCAGTATCGTTCATCGTTGTTGGGGCTCTCTTTCCGCCGCTGGCGAGACCTTTGCTGTGGAGTCACTTTCCCTCAACAACAACAGGGAAGGCCGCCCGGGTTTGGAGATCCGGTACATGTCATGCTCTGGTTGAGTCGCGTTACAGAAGCAAGGTAGGTATTTCGGGCATCTTGAGGCATCAATGTGGCTCTGGCTCTTTTGATTGCGAAAACAAGAGGGCTTACATCCTATGATGTGGGCTTAGAGCAAAGAGTATCAACGACAGGATATAACATCCATCCACTGGTCTTGGGTATCTGCACAAGTGGTCCGCACAGCTTCATGCACTCAAGATGATCACAGAGATGATGCCGCCCTTCGGTTTTGTGATATGAATAGACTTCCAGGTTTATTCGACCCCGACTAGAAGACCGTATCGTGGCCGACACGTGCTACCTCTTAGCGGGTATGGTACCACGCAATGGATGCACCAGCACAAGAGGCCGTAGAAGTTGACTACCACACTTTGGTACGGCCCTTGTTTAGGAAACTCTATCGACGGGCTGTCATTTGACTTGAAGGGGCATCACTTGTCTCCGGGCCGGGACCGCAGTCATGGAGGACGTTGCACGGATCATGTTGCTGGTTCTACGGCCGAGGAGGCCGGCGCTTGGAAAAGATTGCTCCAGCCTCCAAAATCCCTTCCAGATTCGAGAACAACTCCAAGTGGAAAGGGGGGACTCGACGGAAACCTGCAACCTCGGCCGGCCCAGATAGCGGCTGCTTGGAAACATAACCTGGGTCTGCCCCTGGGGTAGCGAAACTGGCAGTGGCCCTCCAGGGCGGGTTGCTGCTGCCAACGTGCCAAGCTCAGAAACCCTTGAAGCGTAAAGAGTGGAGACTCGCTGCTCCTCACTAGGGAGTGTCAATCCGCGACCATTCGCGACCCTTCGCGAACCCTGAAACACGAAAATCGACTATCGAGAATGCTGCACCTCGAGGCCCATTGCCCGTTGAGGAAGATGATGCGTGACGCCATCAGGGGAGAGGGGACGGATCCGGGCCTTAAATACGAGTTTAGCTAAAGGAGCAGGACCTGCCAGTACGGCACTATGATAACCAACACCGGTGCAGATGCGAGGTTCTTGCCCGGGCGATATCCATTTCAGGTTCAATTCCTCCATGACGGCCGATTGTCTGCCCGAAACACCCATCTGCGTGTTCGCTCAGTTCAATTCTGTTCGATCCCGTCTCCCGTCCCTTGCTTGGACTTGAGCTTTCTCAACTGTTCAATCCCCCACAACAAACGGTTTCCGCGGCCATATCGGGCTGGCTGTCTTGTGACACGTTGCCCTACAGAGACTTTGTTAACAGTCCCGTCGTCGGAACCTCTTTACAGTTAGAGTATCGTTACATTACGAGCTTACTTCGTACTTACCAGTTGGAGGTCAGTCATCCCGGGCCGGGCCCGCCATCTCCGTCCATTATAATCCAGGCGCAGACCTGTCCACCGAACATCTGCAACCCTCAGCGCTCCAGCCAAGGCACTGCCGCAATCCAGGACTCCAGTTTGTCCTCGCTTGGTCCACGAATGTAAGACGATCACAGCTCTCTCGTCGGTCCTCCTGTCTGCTGGCAAGCAGATTGCCCTGCTTGACTCCCGATTCCCCTGACTGATCTGCCCCGCCTCTCCTGCCTGCTGCGGGCAGCAGCGCCAGGTTGCAGGTAGGTTGCAGCACTTAGCCTGTCCGGCGCCCGGCTTGCACCTGCTGCTGTCATCCCAACGACCGCACCGTTACGACAACTTCCCACGTACTCGGGGCCACCACAGTGGCTGTCTGCGTACCTACCTACATAGCTGGAACCTTGAACACCACCTTTACCCACCAACAACAACACTCATCCACCCATCCACCATCCACCGTCCTGCCATCTTGCTTACCTTCTGCTTCTATTCAGTTACCCGGGTCTCCTCCGAACATCACCACTGCCTAGTGCCTACCTACCTTACCGCACCCTGTCTCGGCAGCCCGAACCCTCAGTTGTTCCTTTGCCATAATCACTTTGTCGAGGTCCAAGCCCGCCGGTTCCTTGGTCGCACTACGGCGTCGGGTGTGCATGACGACAAAGTTCCCATACTCGACCCTGAACGGGCTCGGTCCGCGCCTACTGTCGCCATAACGTCTATAGGAAGCTCGGGGCCCCATGACGCGCCTCGAATACACAGCTACACACGACAATCGATTCATAAAATGGAGAACGAACCGCCAATTATCTCGGTGCAGGAGGATGGCCGGGGTACCAAAAGGGGCCGCATAATGGGGAAGCTCTTCGGCCGGGTGAAGGAAGACCGCGACCGCGACCGTGACCGGAAGCCTTCTCACGACAACACGGGAGCGTCTGGAGATCTGAACGATTTCTTCCGCGGCTCATCAGATAAGTTGCAAGTTGCCCATCCAGGGCCTCCCACGCTTGCAAAGCTCGACACAAAGACTGCCGGCAGTACCCGATATCCCAACTCTCTAAATGTGCAGAGTCCCACCGACCCTCGACATGATATGGCTATCCGAGCACGCTCACACAGCCCACGAGTCCGCAAAAATAAAGGCCTGAACGTCAAGTTTACCGACGCGTACCCCGAAGTTATTGGACATGGCGGCGACGAGTGCGATGTTCCCACGGTCGAGATCGCGAAAAGGAAGAAAGCCAGGCCACCCATGCCCCCGAACACAACTGCGCCTGCTAGGCCCCTGGATGGGGGTGGAAGACCTACTGGGCCACCGGGTGCAGCACAAAAGAGCGATCCTTCCTTTACGCCAGGACCATTGCGACGTACACAAACTGGGTTCTCAAGTATACCCGGTACTGGGGAACAAGAGCTAGCAGAAGGAAACAGTCCCCAGGCCAGGCCAAGAGGCAGCCCAGCAACCAATCCAGACGAGAAGCGCCGTTCGTTCATTGAGCTGCATCAAGCAGAGATGCGGGAAGCAGAGGGACAGGCCTTTGCCAATGCAGTCCGCTCGGCAAGCATATCCTCGCAAGCTACTCGATCTTCCGAGAGGCCACCCCTTTCGGCCACCAATTCAATGAGTCGAGGACAATATACCGAGTCTCCAAGAGATATTCACCCTCCTAAACTGTACCAGTCATCACAACCGGAATCCCTTGGTCAGCCCACAATTCCAACTTCACCCCAGTCCAAGCTCGGCCCCTCTCCCATACCCGCCCAGGCTCCTCGCTCTCCTCAGACATATACTGTTGACTCGCCTCGGGCTCTGAAACTGCCACGGAATGGGACTCTAGCGCCAGAGACACAACACTCTCCGCTGCATATGCAACCGCAGCTGAGCCCGCTACCGACACCCGGTCTGACACCTGGTCTAGAACAAAGTCCACCCACCAGCTTCGTCAACCAGTTTGGATCATTTAGATCGTCGGGACGGTCCTTGGAGGGGGAGAATTTCTCACCAATTGCAGCGCAGCAACCACCAACCCCAGCATGGAACCATGACCAGAGCGCATTAGACGATGCCCTGAGTACTTTTGCTGCCCGGAGTACCCATCTCTTCGAGCTATTTCGTCTACACTCCGAGAGTGTGCGACCGTTGCTATCATCGACACCTGGACAGCTCGTAAGGGCAGCGTTGTGGTGGTTCCTCACCGGCCGAATGGCCCTGGAAAATGCTGTTCGCGAACGGCCGGCGGGTCTCGAAGCTGAGCAGAGAAATAGCTTGGCTAAACAACAAGCTCATGCAGACCTTGCCAAAGCGTATTGGTTATCAGAAAAGATGGTTCCGGAGATTTCTAACAGCACATCCACCCTGGTAGATGCGGAGGTAGAAGAGGTGCGAAAGGTTCTTGCGTCCAACCTGCAAAAATTGGCCGGATCAATGCAGAGGAACGGTTTCATGCCACCCGAGGAAGCCCTCCTACCTCAAGCGATAGACAGGTCGATATGGATAGAATATCCTTCCTTGACTCAGGACATCATCTCCCTTCTTTGGGGGTCCTCGAGTTCAGCGCTTGCTTCAACGCAGCAGCACCAGCCTGGGATTGGGATGCTAGACGCACTTCCATTGGGTGATTCCGACCACTTCTTCTCCTTTGGGCGTTTCCGCATCGAGGCATTCTTAATGGAACAAGGGAGAGAATCGCAGAGACTTCACTTTCCATGTTTCTTATCCATATTGAGGCCACAGAAACAAGCGGATATCATGTTCGTCATCGCAAGTCAAAATGATTCTGTTCAGCTTAGGATATCTGGTAATAAAAGCCTGGGTCCCGTGTGGGAGGACGTACGATGGCGCCCAGAAACACTCACCCTCGATGTAAGATTACCCCGAGGGTTTGCTCTGGTCCTCCAATGCTCGCAAAGTAGCTTCAAAACGCTGCGAAGCATGTACGAGTTCAGCGCAAAGGTCCATTCGAGCCTTTACGCGAAGCCAGACGAGAAGTGCCTATTCAGATCAACTCTCCGCGCCTTTCAGTATGTCGACAATGACCCACAGGCCAGACAGTTTCCTAGGGAAGCGACGCCTGGATGCGAGCTTGCCCTGTTTGAGCGCCTTAAGAAAGAAGGCGCRGCAACCGGGCCCCGAATCTACCATCGCGGATATCGAATTGCAGTTGTCACAGGACCAAAGGTCAAGACACTGAGCGGCGTCAATCAAGYGTACACTCCACAAACACTCATCCAGCTTGGCTCCTGTCGCAGTGACGCAAACGATCCTGCCCTTTCCCTGAAATTCGAGAACGGGCGTCTTAAGGGAAGCATGGTGTTGTCCTTCAAGGATGAGCAAGAAAGGTCGCAGATGCACAGTCTACTCATTGGGTCAGCACTACAAAATGCTGAAGAGGTCTTTTGTGAGGTGCCGCTGAAGGTCGTCTGGTTCTCTGAAAGATTCGGCGATTCGACACACAACGGTCTCAAGCAGATGGCTGGGTTGAGCTGGCAAAGAGTCAAGGTGATCAATGACGACAATGATGGTGACCGGCCACCATGTGTTCTTGCTGATAAGCTTCGTGTGGTATACGACTTCCAGGATGGCACATTTACCGACAGGATCAACGTTGCGCCCGGTGAACTGCGGCTAAGACTGGACGTACGTAATCCAAGTTGTATCATGGTGTTCCGCCAGCCGCAGGCAGACGCAACTCTGGCAGTTACGGATCCAAAGATTCCGCGTGAGCTATCCCAAGGGATGGCCGAATGCCTGGAAGTCCTGCAACAATCTCCCACCATCAGAACCTACATGTTCCCTAGTGTCGGGGAACTCCATGCCTTTGAGTCAGCTATCACTGGCTTCAAAATCCTGTTTGATGGAATTGCTAGCGCATTTGCGATTTCTCGTCGTCGTATGGTGGTACCAATTCACAAGAAATGGGAGGCAGGGTCAACCCGAATCCAGATCGTGCAGCAAGACGGGGTTACGCAGATGTTAACCTTCTTCGAGAACTTCGCCCACGGCCAGTGCATGGGATTCACTCTGAAAGGAACCGACATCTTTGAGGCTTTCAACAGAAGCGGCAAGGCCGGGCTCAAGATTGCCGATGCCAAGTTCCCCCTGCCCAAAGTCTTGCCCCAGAACGTTACAGATGCACAGGCGGCTGCAGACACGGCATTCCTGTGTCTAGATCTACCTGAACTTCCAGGAGAACATGATGACATTACCATATTGTTTGACAGTGAAGCGGGTAAGTCGAGACGCTACCATTCCCTATCCACCTTTCTCGGAAGCACATCCTTCTACTTATCACAGCTTGCTAACATGATACACAGAGCGTGACAAGCTTGCCTTGTGTCTCCCGGCACCCGTGAAGGGCTCAAGATTACCAAAGAAGTAAACGACGGAAGAGTTGGATGACGTTGCGAGACTGTGTGCGAAGAAGAATTGAGGATAAGCTTCGAAGCTGTTCTCGATTGGGATTTGAAGCATGAGATACCCTCTACCATATCTATTTACAGTAACAGTAGTTATTAGCGTTAAGCATTAAGACAGATCCTTAGAACAAACCACTCGGCGCATGGATTTGGATGACCAGGTTGGGGCGATGATAATCGGGGCCAAAGTTTACTCATATTACACAGTATGGGGCCAGCATTTTCAAAGCCCAAAATAAGACCAGGTTGACAATGGCAGGATCAGAGCATATAACCCATATTCACTCTGCAGACATGCCCGTGATGAGTTGGGAAGGATTTGAGAACCCTTGATTAAATTGTTAATACACATACAAAAAAGACAAATGAGGCTCATGTTGTATAGCCGAAACCATAACATCACATTCCAGTAGTAATCGCGAACGCCCCTACTCCAGTACTAATTTGATGACCTTGGCCCAGCTCTGCAAATTGGGACAGACCGAGCTTGTTCTTGCAATCAATATCCCCATATCCTTCATGGCCATGTTTTCTTTCCACCTGCTATCCGCGCGAACTGTGAGATCTGCCCTCTCTTGACGTTGACTGCCGATCATTGAGTGCCGTGAATACCGGTTTCTTCCCTCCTCGTCAATTTCTTCTCCGACCGCATCGCCGTCTGTCCGCCACCGTCAACTCTGTCCAGCACGAGACGCCGCAACTCCTAATACCGTCTCCTAGTCGGCTCCGGGCTCGGCGAGCGCGTCGGGCTGCGGCTCCGCGGCCTCATCTTGAGCCACTTCTTGGTGCTAAGCTCGAGCTCCCTCTCCAGCTCCGGGCTAGGGTTCTTGCGATGTATGAAATTACAAAACCCGCCCCTGACACAACCCTCGCCTGAGTTCAAACGGCAACAAGCCTCGCGGAAATCCGTCACGGGGCTAAGTTCGCAATAAATCGGCCGGGCAGCGTACCAGCGAGAGTTCAAATCGTCGCACGCCTTCTGCGCCGAATCCTCGTACTTGAACCGCGCGTACACGTTGCCGATCAGGTGGTCGTTGTTGTTGTCGCACACCACCAGCTCTTCGAGCTCGCCGTACTTGCACATCTCGCACCAGATGTCCTCGTAGAAGGCGTCGAAGTGGTTCTGCAGCTGCGACGCGTTCATCCGGTTCTTGGGGTCGAAGGCGGGGTTGTGGTACAGGTTCGGCATCAGGATCGTTTGGCTGTAGGAGGGCTTGACGTGTTTGCGGGAGCACCGGTCGCCGTGGCGGCAGGCGCCGATCTTGTAGTAGAAGGAGCAGTTGACTTTGTCTTGCTCGGTGCCGAAGATGGAGGCGAGGAAGTTGGCCATTTTGTCGGTTTGTCTATCTCGCTGCGATGGCGGGGCTGGGTGTGGTGGATGATGGGTGATGTGCTGGGTAGACTAGGAGGACTCGAATGCGATAGTCCGTCGTCAGGAGGAATGCGGGGAGATGGCGAGAGTCGAGTCGGTGGTTTAGCCTTGCTCGGATGATGAATGTCGGGGTATTCTTTCGTCGTTCGTGCGCAAGACGTTTGGATTGCGTTTGTGGAAAGATTTCGGCGAGTATCGTTGATTAAATCGCAGTTATCGAAAGTGCTGGATAGTCCCGGTCGCCGATTTGACTAGTTGCTACGATGTTGGTGAATTGGGAATTGGCGTTGTCGCATGAATTGAATCCGCCGTGGAAAACTGAACCCAGCCGCGTCGCCTCAGCCGCGTCTAGCTTTCGCCACATGGGTGTGGCTGACTAAAATTCTGACCAATCAACATTGAATGTGTGATGAGGCTGACAAGTGAATGTGGCTTGTCGTCGAACATCAACGACAGCACATGGCATCGTCCAGAATTTGCTACGGTTGAAGTGGCCGTAAGTCGCCATACTGCATATTTCATCTTTCAAATTCACCGAATGTATTGCATCCATGCCTATGCCAGAAGTCTTATTGAACATACAGCTTGACATCGTGAGTTTGCTGCGCAATCCCGTCATGCTATAACGCCTAGAATCATACTTGTCTGTCATCCTACGTTTCTGCCCAAGCAGCTACAGGTTTCCGTCTAGAAACTTGTCGTTACCGGAAGCTCATGGTAGATCCGGTGACCGGCAACCTCAAGACACGACATCGGTTGTTGACATCGGCGATGCTTCCACGGGACAGCTGGCCGGTCGCCAGTCAGTCACAGCGAACCGAAAGCCGGTGAACCCGGCGCTAACAAGTGGAGCCCGGTGCTAGATCCGTATCGGTCGGGTACGGGTGGAGAGATTGGGGGTACGACACAATGTCCGGACACGAAATATTGTAACAACGACACGCCCAAGCTTTCGATCAAGAAGAAGTGTCATCAAGGTGTCAAAGTCACAACGGAAATGGATGGCTTGTGGCCACCAGACAACTTGCTCATTGACGGTCAATCAGAAGAAGTTGCCGTCTCCGGTTATCCTTGAGGCCTAACTGCTGATCCAGGGAGCGCAAACAGTGTTGGGTATCTGAAAGACTGAAACCACTGGTGAGAGTTCGTCCAACCTTACACGTGGAGTAATTGCGTTTCTGTGCATCACGGCTGAATCTCCCTGCGTTCAACTTTGTTGAAAAAGGTGAACGTGGCCTATCTAAAGTGAGGTTGTCATCCAATCACCTTCTTTGTGACGGGGTCCCGGTTTTGTAGTTGTTTGGCTATCGGACAACCAACACCGGTCTTGATGATTCCAACAGTCAATGAATGAATGGTCTTTGTTTGGCCAGACCCGTGGGGTGCAGGCCGGTCTCAAAATTGTGATATCAAGTTGGGTGATAGGCGCCGGGATAAATCAAGCGATTTGTTGATTGTCGCGTGAGGTTCGTTGCAGTGGTGGCCTCGTTGGGTGGGATGATGCAAAGTTATCTTTGTTCACGTGTTGGAAAGAAAGGGGAAACCTTCTTCAGTCCTTGTCGAACGGCGCTGAACTGGCACATTTGAGACCCCTGCGCTGGGAGATTTGCGACAGGGATCCGCTTATTAGTGAACCCACCCGATTTGTCGATGCGGCGGCCTCCTGAGGGGTAATGGCCGTGGATTTTCTCACGCTGGAGTAAAGAATCAGGATTCAACTGGTGATGAAGTCCGATCAATCTGCTGCATAGTTGAAGAAGCAAATTGAGACATTGAAGAGCTTTGGTGGTGAAGTAGATAGAGCGGTTTCATGGTCGTTCCGGAGATAACTGTTATGTAGATGTGATTACCGGGTCAAGTCGGCGTCGAAGTCGGGTTGTCTGGACTCGACAGAGGTGCAGGTGCAGGTACCTAAGATGACAGATATGGATGATACTTTGTGGCCGGTAGGGAGTCTCGGAAACTGACATGACGCATCTTGACGGTGCTACAAGTACAACAGCACGCACTTTTGGAAATCGACAAAGCATACTAGTCCGTATTATATCTCTGTTGTCTTTTCTTGACTAACTTTGATCTGTGCCGTGAACTGTCCGCGCTTCGCCGTTCCCTGTGATCGCTTTGGCGATCCTGTTAAGCAAGTCACGCCTAGAGTATGCACATTTCAGCTGGCAAGTGCAAGCGCGGCAACAAGTGGACTGGGATCTGCGGGGTACGTACCTTCAGTACCTGAAGCTCTTAGCACCGCCATTAAGCTCCCATATTTTTGCGAGTAATGCCAAAATGTGATAACACTCTTGCTAACACAACCGCCGATAAAATACCTCGGAGATATTGGGGGATCTAGACGAGAGAAAATGAGAGTATATAGAGGTAATTTGGGCTAATTGCAGCTCGGGCTACCTTTAGGCTCTTGCTAGGTGCACGACGATGAAGCCACGCAAGCGAGACAAGCTGGAGTCTTGGGAGTGCATCTCCAAATTTTGAGCGTTGCACTTCTTCCCCCCAAGTCGCAACCCGCCGCCCAGCCCGCTTCCAATCACACCTCGTAGAAGCTCTCACTTCGGTACCATTCCCCGCCGTGCCTTGCTTGTGTGGACCACCATTCATTCGACGGGAGCGGAGCTCGACCTTCTGACGTAGCGTTTGATCGTTTCCCAGCTGGCTGGCTACCACATCTCCAGATTCGAAGCAGTGTGAAATGTGAAGCAAAGCTCTCCTCAGGAGGTTAGCAGAGCGCCCAGGATGGCCCTTCTAGCTGGCATCTCCAGTTCCAGAACGCCAAGACGCGGCCAATAGGAGTTGGAGGCATGCGTGGAGAGGCCGTGGAGAGCAACAGCAGCTTCACTTGCGCCAGCACGACGGGAGCGAGCAGCACGAGCAGGACCCATCCCGAGCAAGAGGCTTGGAGCCTTGGACACCTCCACACTTGAGCTGCGTTCGACCCTTTTCAGCCATTTCCCAGCTGGGGGTTGCGCGGCTTCCATCCTAAAAAGCATTTGTCTCGTCACTCCGGTCCGCGCTACAGTAGTGTTTTTATTTTATTTCCGTCTCTTCAGTTTCGTCTCCGGTCTCCCGTCTCCGTTCCGCCCTTTTCCAAACATTCAGTTACTCACGGGAGCACAGGTCCAACTTCTGTGTACCTTGGCTGTAACACCCTTCCAAGGAGACCGGTTGGGTTTCCTTGTTTCCCCTCTCTCTTCTAACCAACACCGTTCTGCACTTTCTCCCGCTCTCTACACACCCTATAGGTTTCTTCCATTATTGCTTCGGCTGCCCGGCCACCGCACCTGCAGCCACTCGCTTTCTCCAGCGCCAATCGTCCTCGATCGGTGACGCCATCTGTCCTGGACAGCAGGGTTGCGTCTTTCTGACCGGACCTCCAGCTTTATATCGACAACACCTCTTTGATAGCTCAAACATCTTGACTACACAAACGGAATTTCGAGCATATACAACGACAGCGGCGCAACAAGTCAGGCTGCTGACGCGGCTTTCTCGTCAGACACAATGGCAACCCAGCAATCAGCACACGAGCTGAAGCAGCAGGGCGCAATTGAAGCTGCACAGGATCCCAACAGCAGTGTCACGGCCGAACACGCTGAGAAGAAGATCGTTGCCGACAGCCAGCAGCTCGGCATCACTGCCTTCACCTTCGACCCCAATGCCAGCGCAGCGGAGAAGGCAGCACAAGCCAGAGAGGTACGTCCCTAGCCCTCAAGCAACATCATTGCTGCTCCTACCTGACACCTTTGCAGGCAATTCCAGATGGCCTTCGGCGACCGAAAGGATTAGCTATTGTTTCCGACCTCGACGATGGAACCAAGGCCGATATCGACCTTCCCCCACCCTCAAAGGCCGGCGCCCTCGACCTCCCGACCACTGCCGATGGAAAGGTCATCGAGGATGACCGTACCCCTGAACAAATTGAAGCCGATTTGATCAAGAAGGTCGGCTGGGCCCCGAGGTTCGGCTGGCCCAAAGACCCCGAAGAAGAACAGGATCTGCTGGACCACGCAACATGGGTAGAATCGAACCTTTCCGAGAACTACTTTGGGGGTAAGCAAAAGCCTAAACGATATGCTTTCGGTGTGCTAGCTTTCTAACATGCAATCTCACAGAATGGTACCATAACGTGGCCGTCATTGTTTTCGCCTGCCTCTCATCTTGGCTAGTAGCAGTGTTGGGAGGCGGCCTTGCTTGGGTCTTCATAATCATGGCTTGCTGCTCGACTTATTACAGAACCTCTATTCGCCGGGTGCGCCGAAACTTCCGAGACGATATCACACGGGAGCTAGGCCTCAAGAAACTGGAAACCGATAACGAATCCGTCGAATGGATTAACTCGTTCCTTGTCAAGTTCTGGCCCATCTACCAGCCCGTCCTCGCCCAGACCGTCATCAACTCTGTCGACCAGGTTCTCAGCATGTCTACCCCCGCTTTCCTCGACAGCTTGAAGTTGAAAACCTTTACTCTGGGCTCCAAGCCGCCTCGTATGGAGCACGTCAAGACCTATCCCAAGGCCGAAGATGAGGTTGTCATCATGGATTGGATGTTCAGCTTCACCCCCAATGATACCGCCGACATGACTGCACGCCAACTCCAGAACAAGGTTAACCCCAAGGTTGTCCTGGAGATCCGAGTTGGAAAAGCCATGATTAGCAAGGGTCTCGATGTTATCGTTGAGGACATGTCCTTTTCTGGTCTGATGCGCCTCAAGATCAAGTTCCAGATGGCGTTCCCTCACATCGAGAAGGTGGAAATGTGCTTCCTGGAGAGACCCAAGATCGATTACGTTTGCAAGCCTCTCGGAGGTGAGACCTTCGGTTTTGACATCAACTTCATCCCCGGCCTTGAGACCTTCATCCAGGAGATGATTCACGCTACGTTGGCACCAATGATGTATGCTCCCAATGTCTTCCCTATCGAGGTTGCGAAGATGCTCGCTGGTACACCCGTCGACAGAGCCATTGGTGTGGTTGCCATCACTTTGCATGGTGCGCAAGGCCTCAAGAACCCCGACAAGTTTTCTGGAACCCCTGATCCCTATGCCGTCCTTTCCCTCAGCAAGAGGCAGCCTCTTGCGCAAACCAAGGTCATCAAGGAGAACGACAATCCTCGCTGGAACGAAACGCATTATATTATTATCTCCTCTTTCAACGACTCCCTCGATATCGATGTTTTCGACTTCAACGATATCAGAAAAGACAAGAAGCTTGGTGTCGCCTCCTTCCCTCTTGAGAATTTGGAAGAGATCAACGAGTTTGAGAACGAAAGACTCGAGCTTAAGTACGATGGCAAGGCTCGTGGCRCTGTGTCCTGTGATATCCGTTTCTTCCCCGTGCTTGAGGAGACTAAGCTTCCCGATGGCACTGTGGAACCTCCCCCGGAGTCAAACACTGGTATTCTGAGCTTCACGGTTGAACAAGCCAAGGAACTCGACGCATCAAAGAGCATGGTTGGCCAGCTCAACCCCTACGCAATGCTTCTACTCAACGGCAAGGAGGTGCAGAAGACGAAGACGATGAAGCGCACAAACCAACCTGTCTGGCCTAACGGCTCCAAGGAAATCTTGATTACGGACCGCAAGAACGCTAAGCTTGGTGTTGCCCTGAAGGATGATCGCGATATTGCCGGAGATCAACTTCTGGGCACATACCAGATTAAGCTAGATGATATGCTTGAGCTTATGGCCAAGGGTCAGGACTGGTACAACCTCGCTGGTGCCAAGACTGGTCGGGTGAAGATGATGGCCCAGTGGAAGCCGGTTGCCATTTCTGGTGCTGCTGCAAGCACTGGAGGCTACACCACGCCGGCCGGTGTCTTGCGCTTGCACTTCATCAATGCCAGGTCCCTACGCAACGTGGAAGCGCTCGGCAAGTCTGATCCATATGTCCGAGTTCTGCTGTCTGGTATCGAACGTGGTCGCACTGTCACTCACAAGAACAACCTCAACCCCGACTTTGACGAAGTTCTCTACATTCCGGTTCATTCTCCCAAGGAGCGCCTCCAGCTCGACGTTATGGACGCCGAGAACATGGGCMGAGACAGGAGTCTCGGCCTTACCGAGATCTTCGCCGGTGATTACATGCACAAGGATCCCGAGACTGGTGAATGGCTGGTTCATGAGAAGAAGGATCTTCACCAGGATGGTCTGCGCATGCACGGAAAGGGCGTTGCCAAGGGTGTCCTCTCGTACACGGTTGCTTTCTATCCTTGCCTCAACATTGCTGATCCAGAGGATGATGAAAAGGACGAACAGAGCGACCAGTCCTCTGAGCCTAAGCAGTCCTTGGATGTTCCGAGATCCTCCGATGCTGGCAAGTTCTCCTCCACTCTGGAGAGAACCGACAGCATCAAGCCAGAGAACGGCGGGGCTTCGAGACCTATTACACCCAAGACGCCGGTTACTCCCACTTCTGTCGCGGCTTCGAGGAAATCCAGGGACGAGAAGGAGCCGCCCAAGCTTCGCCTCAACCCACAGGAACTGCTGCAATACGAATCCGGTCTGATTATCTTCAAGCTCATGGAGGCTGAACTCCCGAAGAGCCAATGCCGGGTTGAGGTTTGCGTTGATGATTATGCTTTCCCGTCTTATGTCTCCTCGACCTCAAGGACGAAGACGCACACTTTTGATGAGATTGGCGATTGCTTCATTCGTGAGCTAGAATTCTCGAAGCTGACCATCAAGATCAACGAGCGGTCCGAAAAGCAGGAGGATAATGGAAAGGAGAACACGCTTGCTCGCCTGTCAGGAAACACCCTTGATACTCTCAAGCAATGCCTTGTAAGTCTCACCGCAAGCGGGCAAATTCAAATTTCTTAGACCATGGCTAACATTAACAATACAGAACAACCCAACTACCCTGAAACTCAAGAATGAGGATGGTAAGGTCTACTCGATCAAGGTCAGCCTTAAGTATGTTCCAGTTCGGATGCAGCTCGACCCCAGTGAGAGCATCAACAACATGGGCCATCTTCGCGTCGATGTTTTGGATGCCCAGAACCTCCCGTCTGCCGACTCTAACGGCAAGAGCGACCCTTATGTCAAGTTCGAGTTCAACGGCCAGGAGGTGTTCAAGTCCAAGACCGTGAAGAAGACGCTGAATCCCACTTGGAACGAGTTTTTCGAAGTGCCGGTTCCAAGCCGCACCGCAGCCACCTTCAATGCTACTGTGTGGGATTGGGACTTTGCCGATAAACCCGACTTCCTCGGGGCTGCGGACATCAACCTCGGCCAGCTCGAACCCTTCAGAGCACAAGAAGTACGGCTTACTCTCGATGGCAAGTCGGGCGTGCTCCGCCTTCGCCTCCTTTTCCGCCCCGACTATGTCACCAGAACCAGACAAGGAACGTCAACATTGGTTGGCACATTTTCTGTCCCCGGCAAGTTCGTTACAGGTGTCGCAGGCGTTCCTCTGAAGGGTGGCGCTGCGGTCGCTGGTGTCGTTGGACACGGTGTTGGCAAGGGCGCGTCCTTTATCAAGCGTGGATTCCGCAGCAACACCAAGCGGGATGATGATTCGGATAGCATGACCAATAGTTCGGTCGAGCTCCCTACCATCGTTACTAATGCACCAGAGCCTGCTTCGGGCCTGAAGCGATCGGCAATTATTACGGAAGCTGACGGCTCTTCGGCCAACGAGCTTCATCACGCGCGGACAAGGAGTGTGGGTGCATCCTCTGTTCGTAGCGCCATGTTCCCTGGAGCATCATCAGGGACGGCCTCTTTTACGGTTGTATCTGCTTCTGGGTATCCTCCTTCTACAGATGTGTACGTCACGATTACACAAATGAAGGATGGGAAGTCAAAGGCCGTTGGCAAGACTAAGCACCGCAAGTCCTCGAGCGGCACTGTCAAATTCGACGAAACCTTCAATATCCAGTGCACGCCTGACTCGCAGTTCAAGATTGAGGCCAAGGAGCATCACACCTTTGGAAGCGATGATCATCTGGGAGAGAGCGTCTACTTTGTTGACGAGTCGAACTCCGGACAAGAAAAGGCGCTGAAGGTTGGAAGCGGAACAGTGTACCTCAAGAGCGGGTTCGTTCCGTCTGAGAGTGCCCAGGACGCATCTAGTACACTTAGCCCCGACCAGAGCCCCAAGTCTTCTAGTCTAAGGAGGAGCTTCCTGAGCAAGGGCGCTAGATCCCCTAGCCGCGATGGTCCTTGATCTGGTTTTGTACTTCTCTTGTGTCGATTGGAAGGAGTTTGCGTTGATTATACGGTGGCTTAGTTTGGCTAGGTCTGAAGGGATGATTGGGGATAATTAGGGCGTATCGAAAAAAATTGCCACTACGTAGGATACTTTGGCCAGCAATGATACCTTTTTTGCAGTACAGTTTGCATACGATCTACAAGTGCTACCATCTCATAATAAAAGACATCTAACGGTCCTTGATAACATAGCTTCGTTGGGGAAATCTTTGATTGCGGTCCGCATCCTGTTACTTACGCTTCATCTGAAGAGAGATCTTACCGGCCAGCTGGGTCCGGGAGGAAGTACCGTTTGTCACACGTGGGTTTTTAACGTTAGTTCTTGCGGAAATTGCGTCTGGAGCATATGATACAAAACGGCAGGCGTATGGACAGGAGTGAGAACAGAAAGGAATTGGGAAGTAAAAAAGATAGAAGTTTCTCTCATCCCACACCTGTTTTTTGTTGTCTCGGTCCGGTTTACTATACATTTAACCGGTTAATCAACGCTAAAGAGACGAAAATGTATAACCTAATGAAGTGTCCAGTGATGCCATGCCGTTGTTTCGTCCCGTCTTCATCAAGGGGGTGACTTCCATCCCAAGTTGCCGTGGTTGGTGGTCGATCCACATGCTCCCGTCCCGCAGGAGGGGGTCTCCCCTAAAAGGGTGCAGTTTAGCGCCCCTTGCAGAAGTGGCTCCCATTACCGGTCACCCATCCGACCCACAGGGGCACTCCGCTGTAACGTCCTGGACAATCCCGAGTCGCAGGCCATTCCCAACCAACATCGCAAGCCGCAACCTCAAGACTTCAGTTCCAGCTGGATTGTGAAAGTGTTCAAGAACTGGAGCTTCATGCCAGTCCGGTAAACATGACCTCTTCATGACCTTTGTCCTCTTCTAACGTTTGGATCAGAGCCTGGCACGTCGCGACCTATCTATCACCTCTGTTTTGGTCGGGATCGAGAAACGGCACCACGACTTACAGCATCGGCATCGAAGCACTCGAGTATCCCCGACGACCCAGTGTTCCACGACGTCGTGAAGCCGACCGCGATCGATACATACGCCAATCACATACACTGAACCATTCGCGGTTGCTGCCGGTACCAGACAATTCTTACTGCCCACGATGGATCAGGCCGATATACCGGCACTGCTCTCGCGCCTCGCTAGTGACGAGGATGCGGCGCGCAAGATGGCAGTGTTCAAGCTCCAGTCGTCGATCAACGACCCAGCTTTCGCCGACGTATTCATCGCCTCAGGCGGCCTCGTCGTCCTACGCCGCCTAATCATGACTACCGGCGGAAACACATTGGCATATTCGCTACAGAGCTTGAGTCGACTGCTCGAGGTGGACATGGGCTGGGATATCTTCGAGGGCCCCAATGCGGGAGAGCTTGTCGAGCGCGTGGTCGAGCTTATCGTTGCCAACCCGCTCGTCAACATCCTACGGGGCGCCATGTCCATCTTGGTCGGCCTCGTCAGCCATTCGCAATCGACCGCCCGTGGGGGCACGCCACGCACGCCAGGCACCTTTGGATTCAGGGCGCTCAAGCCTGCGGTCGCGGTGTACCCGCAATTCTTCGAACTGGTCATCATGCAGTTGCAATCGGCGGACCACGCCCTCTGCGCCAATGCCTTGATGCTGATTAACGCGCTCATCCGTGATGCGGTATCCAACGACAACGGGCCTACCTTGCTGGTATCAAGCACAAAGGGAACAGTGCCTCCTGGCGAGGAGTGGTCCAAGTTCATCAAGAAGCTCCAGGATCTGGGATTGATCAAGGCGGTGTACAATCTCATGCAGAGCTCGTCGTTGCAGGATCTGGCACACCCATTACTCGAGTTCCAGACCCTGACCAAGGTCCTGCTTCGGAAATGGAGGGGGGTAAGGGTGGACTTGGAGCGGCCAGAGCACAGGAGAGCGCTGAAGGGCTTACATCTAGCAAGCGCGCCGGAGAGACGACAGGCTAACGGAGGCATGACGACCTTGTCCCCCACGGGAAGACCATCAACGGCCGCGACAGTTGTAGCCAGGGAAGAAGGAGAAAAGGATAACGGCGGTGAGACTGCAGCAGGAAGGAAATCAAGCCGACGACATAACCCCGAGAAGTGGAGGAGATTGGGCTTCGAGACAGAATCACCCGCGTCCGAGTTCGAAGTGGCCGGCTTCCTGGGCATGATGGACCTGACAGACTACGTGCGCAAAAATGAAGATGGCTTTCAAAAGTTGCTGCTCGAGCAGTCCAGCAGGCCGCTCAACGAACGATGCCCCGTGGCGCGGGCTAGTTTGGCCGTGACGATGATTCTGTATGAGCACTTCGAGGTTGAGAAATGCGATCTGGACGATATCAGGAACGGCGGCTACTACCAGCTTATCGACGGGGGCGGCAAAGCCCACGACAAACTCTTCCGCCCACTGTTGCTTCAATGGTCGCGACTACATACCGCCGGGCTGCATGCCTTCTTCCGGATGTGGAAGGCGACTGGGGCGACTCGATACGATTTCGACAAGGTGGCAGAGCTCGTTCGGATCTTGATCGATCAAGTGGTTGGACAGGCCAGTAGGAGCAAGGACGTGCTGGAGGTTGAGGATGATCTGCACGAGTATGATTCCGGAAGACTACGAGAGTTGCAGATGGATTTGCTAGAGCTCTCATTCGAGGACCAATGGGGTCCCCATCTCTTCCAGGTTCGCGAAGAACTCAAGCACGAAGCACTGCAGTTCGTAAAGGAGCAGCGTATCCGTTGTCTCTTGCAGGGTTCGTGGTTTTCCAAGCCCCAGCCTCATCGGTCAAACCACTCCAGGTCAGAAAGCCTCAAAACCGGGCAAGATACGGGTAGCCGGTTGTACCAGCCTTGGCGGTTCGCAAAACTTTCGCACAACAGGCGATATCTTCACTACGCCGACTTCGCAGAACAGACAGCACACGATCCTGGTCTAGAAGCTTTGACGGAGAAGATCGATTTGCTCTCCATCAGCTCGGTGGTATCGAATGTCTCCAACGGGGAAGACGCGACAGCAACAGGAGAAAATGGAAGCCAGGCGTCGTCAAGCCTAACAAGTCTCACCAAGGACGCGAATTCCGCCACGCCGACAACGGCTAAATCCACGACGAAGATCACCATCTACAGCCTTTCCGAAAACTTCTCACCGGAGCTGGCCAGCCTTGCAGCTGCAGGCAAGACCAAGGAGCAGCCGATCCTGACGCTCCATCCTCTCAACCACAGTCTGGCCTCGGAGTGGCTGGACGGTCTGCTTATGCTCCTCAACCAGGCGCCCATCACGGCCGAGACTAACAAGCTCGTTACGCTGGTGAGCGAGTATGGACTTAAAATACGTTTGCTTAATGTTAGGGCTGAGGCGGCCGATAATGGACCGGTTCCGGGCGCTGGTCAGGTGCCTAGTCGGGAGGGGCTGGATGAGGATTATTACTATGAGATCTGATGGTTGGTTGGACCTTTGGATCTGTCTTCCGTTTTCTTCATCATCCCCCTCCATTTTTTTCCAGACTCCGTCTTATATGATTCCGGAGAGACGTCGTTTCCATCCCCTTCGACAGGCGTGTTTCCGTTGAAACTCACACGCGCTCCGTTTTGTTCCATCTTCTTTCTTCATTTTCAAATCAACCTTGTTATTATACCCAAGATCTCAGTTTTTCCACCTTGTTCTTAACTACCTACCTTTTCTACCTTACTTTCCGCGGAGCTTTCCGTTTATTTGATGGTTGATTATACTGTACTATACCATAGTAGTAGTTACTAAAAGATAATTTGAGGACAAGAATCCATCCCTATGCCACTTCGTTCTCGCAGATGATGATCGTGATGTATGTTTGTCAGGTACGTACCGTTTGTTGTCAAAGGTCCAGACCACAAAAGAAACAACCGCTCGAAGACGGGAACGGTGGGGCTTGCCCCTGGTGTTCGTCAGTTCTAACAGGCGCACGTGGCCCTGTAGAGGTACGAGCGGTTGCACTTTCCTGCAAAGCGTTGAGCGGGAGCTTATAGGCGCGGGGTAGGCCTGTTAGTGCAAAGCAACTGCTAACACTAACCACACTGCGTGGACTACGCTCGTACCTAACAGCTAACTGGCCGGAAAAGCGAAGAGGTTGCCCTTTGATGCGGCTCATATGTACATGCCAGTCGATTTCTTGGTTGCGTCACCGTTCTTCACTCACATCTTACCTTCCTTGTCTTGACAACAGCCTCTGTTAATCGTTTGTCTCAGGACACCGGGAAAGAAAGATCGGCCGTCTTAACTGCATTCAAACGCCGCTATATTCGTCTCTGAATCATTTCGACTCCATCTCCCAACGTCGCTCACAGGCCGACGAGGTATTTTCACCAGGAAGACGACATAAAGGGGTGAGGTCCATCCAGAGACCTGAGCACACTGAATACAAGGATCCGGGGGCATCCAGCCCCCCTCAAAGTTCAACAACCGGTATCCGGGGAAAGAGGGGTGTGAAGTGTAGCGTGGCTATACCATACCATGGGGAGAGGTAACGAATTCTTCAAGAATCCTAATCCGGGATTCTTTAACAAAGAGCAAGGGAGATGGTACTATGAGTAGTTGAATCCCGACCAAGTACGACAGGCCAGTCAGCTTGTCTTGTCAACGCATGCTCACTCACACCTCACTTTGCACATAAAATAGGCAGTTGTATAAATGGGCCGCAGCCAGCAATCCGGCTCCAAGTCAAGAAGGAAGGCCCAAATCAGGGCAGGTTTTTCTACATCTGTCGAGAGCCTAGGGACCCCGGAGCGATCCCGGGCCGGTGCGGATTCTTTCTTTGGGAGGAGACGGCGCAGGAGCGGGAGAAGGAGGCTGCTTCGAGACCGGTGCAGCGGTCCGAGTACGTGCCGGACTTTACAAGTAGAGAGCTGATGCCTAGACTTCCGTGGTTTCCACCTTACGGCGAAGGTTTGCATTGGGTCGACGAACCTTATTTCGGCTGCTACGAAGCCTACGGCTATCCTCCGGATGCTACGGTTGACGACGACTTGGACAGTGTGAAGGTGAAGAAAGAAGCCGTGGACGACGAGGCAGGCGGGCTGTCAGCGATCAAATCTCCCGGGATGAGGAAGCGACCAGCGGCGACTGCGGCTACAGTGGGGGAGGAGGAGTACGGCGACCTTGAGTCGGACGTGGAAAGGCAGCTGGTTCAAATCGTGGACTCGAGTCCTCCCCGTCCGAGTCAACAACAACACAGAGGGAACAATGCCCCAGTGCCGGCGTCGGTCTCATCCCAAGCACGAATGGGCAACACAACAACGGCGATGCAACAACACCCCGGCACCCGCACCCCGAACCCGCAACGGATATATGATGTCTCTGCATCCATGCTAACCCCAACTTCACGAGGGAACACCGCAACCGCGGCATCAGAACCAGGCACCACAAAACGCGTCAAATTATCCGATACCAGAGGGCCACCACCACCGCCATCATCAACAAGAAGAACGGCAGCGACAACTCCCAGCCAGACCTTAGGTCGCAGTCCCATAGGCGGTAGACCCACCACCACAACGACGGGGCCAGGGCCAGGCGACGACTACGAAATCACCACCTCAATCCTCACCCTTCTCTCAAACGAAAAACAAGTCTCGGACGCAACCCGCCAAGCCATCCGCGACAAGCTCAACACGTACGCTTTACGCATGCGCGGCGTCGAGCGCGGTCGCGACATGACGAGGGCGGCGCTCAAGGCTAAAGAGACCAAGGAGGCGGAGTTAAGGGCGAGGATCGAGGAGCTGGAGAGGGAACGGAGCGCCGCTGCTGATAAGGTCAGGGCGCTGAGGGATGGATTGGGAGAGTTGTTTGGTGATGTTGATGGCGATGTTGGTGAGGGTGGTGGGACGTAACAAATTGGGGGAACTGGGGGTGGGCGGTTGGTCGCAACTCTTGTGATTGGGTTGCTTGCTTGCTTGTTATGGCGGTGTTCTTACTCTGTCGTGGGTGTCATGGGCTTGGGATTTGGGATTTGATTTTGTGGGAGACACGACGAACTTTCGCCCATGGGCGGTGTCGTCTTTATATATTGGAGGTGTCCGTAATTTTTTTCCTTTCTTTTTGTTTCTGGTTGGGATAACATCTACAGAAAGGTTCAGGCTTCCGCATGTTCCACTCGGGGCAACGGACGGGAATAGGGTTTGACAAAGAGCGTCACTGGTCACTGCATTGGGGTATATGATGCATTGGAATTAATGCCGGGTTTGGGTTCATGATACCGCCAGGCTGCATGGTGTTGACGGACGTGTAAATGGAAGTTTCGATTTGCATTGCACTTCAGCGACAACGTTGTTGTAAGGTCCGATTTGGAAATGCCAGGACACGCCGACCTGAACAACGGACACGGGGCAAATGCGCGTCAAGTTGATTAGAGTCGCGTAAAACCGCCCGGGATGGGGCAGATTTGATCTGATATGCACTATATAACTAGCGCCGAAGTCCCTTTGCGTGAAGCGCGAGACTGGGGGAAAAAATCAACGGCTAGCGACCAGGGGGCGCTTCTGGTTAGGCGCATAACCCTAACCCCCGGCTCACTTAATTTCCTATTTCGGATGACTACACGACATGCCGCGTTGAAGACGCGGTTCGTTGAAGATTCCCATAACCGTTCCCCTCTACGTCAAGTACCTAATTGCATGTCCTAATCACCATCCTCCAACCCCCTATGCATCTGCCATTGCCCGCCTTTCCGCGCTCCTAGCTGCATCCTACCTACCTTACAATTTTCCAAATTGCCCACACGTCGCTTTCTGGTCTATACCCTTTCTTTGGGACACGTCTTCTCGTCTTATACCCAGTGGGACTATTGTATTACTCTTTACCTTGTTTCGTTGCTTTTGGATAACATACCTATACCGACGCCATTGAACCCAAAACCATACGAAGTCACCGGCGTGACGCAGACCAGCGAACAGTTTCCCAGCAGGAGCATGCATTAATTGGTGTACTATCTTTATTTTGGCCTGCACCCGCCAACCGAAATGGACACTCTCGCAACACCCTCCACGCCCTCTCCCCAGCTTTCCCCCGCTGTCCCCGACCTCACACACGAGGAGGAACATGAAGAGCTCGCCCAGAGCACCAGCCAAACCGAAGTCTTAGAACTCCCATTGCTGAGAGAATCGGAAACTCCAGCACCGCAGCTCTCGTCACAGCCGTCCGGAGAGGTGGAGAGACATCCAAAGGGGAAGAGAAAACGAACTACGTAAGTTTGGTTCCAACCGGCTTGGAGGCCGGCTGCCGAAGTCTTCCATCCCATCTTTGCGACAACACGTGGGACTAACCGAACTGCCAATCCCAGAGCAAAAGACAAGGCCATACTCGAGGCAGCCTACAATGCGAACCCCAAACCCGACAAGGCAGCGCGCCAAGACATCGTGAACCGCGTCTCGTTAAATGAAAAAGAAGTTCAGGTTAGCCATCGCGTCACGCCCTGGGACCGGGTTCACCACGTGTAACTGAGCCAAGCTAACGCGCATGCTAGATTTGGTTCCAAAACCGCCGACAAAACGATCGCAGGAAATCACGTCCCCTGTCCCCTCAGGAGATCGCCGCGCTGCGTTACGGCGGTATGCAAATCCTCTCCTCGGACAACACCCTTCCTGTGTACACTTCCGAGCCAGAGCATACATCGCCCATCCAAGCCGTTTCAAGTCTGGAACAGGATTACTCCTCGCCTAGGGAGATTGCCTCACTTAGCAGACTTGACCACCACGAGACCGAGCAGAATCACGAAGAGGGGTCCCAGGAGGACACTCTACCACTACCAGAACCACAAACTCGACCTCAAGAGGAGCAACAAAGCATCGCCCACCCTGTATACGCGACTCCCGCCCAAAAGCAAAGACACGCCATTGACGACGACTCCCTCCTAATGTCTCAGCATTTGCCAAGCTCGGTGGGCTATCTGTCCAGCCGATGGAACCACCCAGCCCACTCCCACTGTCTATCAACTCCTATCAGCTTCAACCGAGCAGACGATTCCTTCAACAACTTTCCCCCTTCATCATGTTCGTCTTCGACCTCTGCGCTCCGTCCGCGCCTGTCGACGGGTCTGGACGGCAAGGCAGAAGTCGTCACCTCGCCGCCACAAAATCCTGCCAGCCCTCCACCAGCAGAGCCGCAATCGTTCGACTCGGCATGTCGGCCCAGCTACCAACGCGGCCCCAGCGAATCTCCAGTCACTTTACCACCCATCTCCACCATTACTAACAGTCTTCCCTCGTCTCAAAGCGCTGCCCCATTGCTACCTCGCCTTACGCACGGGAGGTCGCGCGACGTTCACGCCTGGGAGTTCGCTTGTGACGCGGAGAACCGCGAAGACGCCTTGACCGTGCAAGCCAAGCACGAGAGCCGTGGCTCGGCAATCGCAGCTATCAGTCTGCTGCGGTCGACGAGTTCGAGCACCGCCGGCGGAGGCAGCCCGTTGCAACCGAGCAGGAGCAAAAAGCGCAACGCCAGCATCAGCGGAATGACCCCCCGGGCAGACAGTTCGACCAAGGAGCCCCGCTTGACAAAAGGGCTGAGTGCCGCGGGAAGGCTAGAGACACCTAACAACAACAACACTTGGGCTGGAAAGAGACAGTCCCTTGCAGCAGACACGGCGGATTTCCGTTACAACACCAAACCCAAGTCCTCCTTCCTGTTCATCTCCCCACAAGGCAACGAGTCCGACAAAGAGAACTGGAGCCCAGACGAGAACGGAAACCCCCGCTTCTCCTACCACCAACCTTCCTCGGCCATCCGACCAACGAACCGGCGACTGCTCCCCTCCGGTCCCTTGTCGTCGTCAAATTATGAAAAGCCGACGACGAATCCCCGCCGAACACCAGCCCGTCACGCTCTAATAGAGTCGAGCCCATCGTTTTTGTTATCCGGCAACCGTGCCCATACCGCTCCTCTTTACGGTGGTGGTAGGGGGCAGCACCATCGTGGCGGAGATAAACGGGGCGGCGAGCTAAGGATCTACGAAGACTTTGCGACGTCGAATCACAACAGCAACAGCCCAACCGCTTCCCGCCGTGCTCCTCCTTTCGAAGATGATGGTCTTGATGAGGTCGAGCGGTTCATGCGCGGGGAAGTCAGTCCGAGCAAGAAGGGGGATGCGGATGCTGTTGCTGGGTTGCTTTCGCTGAGTCAGGGGAACTGGCGGTGATTCGGGCTGTCTGGATATCGTATGATGTCTTTGGTTCGGTCTCAGTCGTCGGAAAGTGCAGCATCATCAAGTCGATACTGAACGCGGATTTGCTTCGGGCGCTTATAGGCGTAGCGGATATTGGCGGTCTTATCTGGCTCCTTTGTGCTTATTATATCTGTCAGTTATTGTCAACGATACCTTCCGCTATATACCACGCAACCGGCGTTTGATGGCAGATCAAAATAACAGGGCTCTTGTTTGGCTTATGCGATACGACCAATCTACCCACCTAGTCAAAGAAGACCGGGAAGGGAGTGAAGGGAAGCTGTACTATTTGTTGTACCCATACATACCATATATGGGCTGCCGTCACTTGTCCGTACTCGTACTCGGTCCTATATATCTAGAGACTCTCTGGCCGGTCTGAGCGGACGAGGTAGCAAACCAATTTGAAGTTGTTGTAAACCATTGAGACATCGTACCAGCAAATGTGCTTGATAATGTGGTGTAGCAGTAAAGACAAGATCGGCAGAATGAAGTAAATATACATATGCACATATCATGCCTGGGCGATCACGGTGACGTATTGGCTGTTGTTCGTTAGCTTGCATGAGTGGTAAAGGGGGGTCTGTATCAGCGAAAACGTACAGTAAACATATGACGCCCCTGAGAAGGTAGACACACATGCATAGAGGTACCTACGTGATTTGGATTTAAGTACCGGAATCACAGGAATCACAGGTATCACCAGTGTTTACTGTTAAGAGGATCTGGTTGTTCCATCAACTCTTTTCTTATTTAGTCAAAAAGGAAGCAATTCCTAGATAAAAACTCCGTAGACGCCAAGTTGTAAATCCAATGCCTTCCAAAGATATCTTTCCAAAGCGCATGTTCGGCCATTCGGCGCGTACTGTGATTCAGCCCAAGACCTTCATTCCCTTCCCTTAATCCGTCCGTTGATGTGTCTCCTTCCTCTCCATGCTCCGTCTCTTTCCTACTTCATATTTCCTGCTGTCTTTCTTCAGCCAGGATATCTCGTTCTCGGATGATGCAATACGAAAAAAAAATCTATCGCTTATGCCTTCTCGAAACACATTGCTTCTATCCGACGATCCAACGTCCCCTTCGCTCTGTAAGTATCCAAAGAAAAATCATGTGCTTCACATCCCCAAAAGACTCATCTGTCTCCTCAACGGACTCGCGCTCACGCTCCCCTCTTCACTCGCATAACAAGCCGAATCCGTATCAATATCCCACCCCTCCTCCTCCTGTTCCCCTCCCGCATCGCTTCCCGTCCCTCCCGAGGAAGCGTCAAAGGCCTTTTGCATCGCGCCGCGCGTGTTCCACCGCAATGTTCTAGAGACGCTGTCGAACCACTCGGCGTCGGTGCGGACGACCGTGGGGAAGGGATATTGGGAGGCAGTGATGGTGACGTGATCACCCTGGCGGAGCTCGACGCGCCCCTTACCGTCGAAGGCGCAGTAGGCGGTCGCGCGGCTGTTGCGCGGGATGGAGACGCGGAGGAGCATGGTGTCCGAGAGGACCATGGGCCGGAAGGAGAGCGTGTGTGGGCAGATGGGCGTGAGGAGGATGGCGGGGATGTCGGGGTGGACGAGGGAGCCGCCGGCGGAGAGGGAGTAGGCTGTTGAGCCTAGGTTGGGAGAGTCATGTTAGCGCCAGGTCTGCTTTGCTTGTGCTTATGTGATTAGACTTACCAGTTGGAGTAGAAAAGATGCAACCGTCCGCCTGGACGACGGTCAACAGCTCGTTGTCACCGTACAGCTCGAGGTTGGACACATAAGGCGACGGCCCTCGGTCAATGACCAACTCGTTGAGTACTTCGAACTGCTCGCCTTCCTCCATTTCGTGTCCGAGTGGCCCATCCCGGTATACCGTGCATGTGAAGCGCATGCGCAGGTTGACGCGCATACCTTCGTCACCCATGATGCGATTTAGGTGATCCTTGTATCTCTCGAATTCGAAATTGGTCAGGAAGCCCAGGCTCCCCAAGCTGAATGATAGTACTGGCGGGACAATGCGCTGGAATAGCCAGGATGTGAAGAGCACGGTGCCGTCACCGCCCAAAGTGAGCACCAAATCGAACTTCTCGGGCTGACTCCAGCAAAGATCTGGCGACCAATATTTGAGCATGGTCTTGAAGCGTGGGTTCTCGTCGGTAATGCTCGCGGCGTTGAATCGTTTTGAGTTTCGAAGCTTGGCGTCGACGTAGACGTTTACTCCGAGGTCGGAGCCATAACGGGGGGTCCGGAGAAGCCAGAGGGCTAGTTCACGGGTGAGGACAACCAGTTGGTTGTCGCGGGCCTTGGTGACAATCATGACATTCTTGACGGCTCGTCGAATGGGCCGTCGCTGAAGCTGCTTGGACACTTCTCGTACACCTGTGGCCGTCTGTACAAGACGGGAATGCGACATCCACTCATCGTTCTTGATCTCCTCCAGAACCTTGTCGATATCGACCGCGTCATCGAAGCGGTTGTGGTAGAAGCATGGTGACTGTAGCGAAGTGCTGCCGGATAGGGCGATGCCGTTGAGGGCGTCGCACAGCTTCTGCGACGACGAAGTGGAGGGACGGTTGTCGCCGTCCTGAGGCATGTTGTGTGCGGACAGCATGCCGGAAAGAGAGAGAGGCTGAGGTCTGTTGTTGCGGGCCACCGAGGCCAATGCTTTCATAATCGTCTGCCGGGGCACAGACTCGATCGACAGGGCGTTCTTCTTATGTCCGGGAACGTGTGGTGGTTGCGAGTGAGCGAAGGTGGAGGCTGAGGCTGAAGCGGGAGAGTGCGCAGTTCGCACCGAGTTGTAGTCCGTCTGCACGGGGGTATCTAAAGAGAAAAGGGGAGAAGCGAATGCAGGTTTGGGAGTCTGTCTGGGTGTCACGGAGTCCAGGCCGTCATGTCGGAGATTGGGGGTTCCAGCTGCGGTATCTGCGTCGGAGATCGCGCAATCCAAGGCTGATGCACGTCCTAGAGTTGCATAGGAACTCTTTGGGCGGTCAGCATCATCGGAGAAGCGTGCCTTGGTAAATCCATCGGAGGCACACTGATCCAAGGATGTGAACGACGGGCGGGTGCGTGGGAGCGGAAGGAGGAGCGGGTGTGGCTGAGATGGTGGGTGAGGAGAGTCAGAGGGATGGTTCTGGGCGGACGGATTGTTGGGATGAGAAGTCCCAGCACTCCCGCTCCCAGGTGCAGGCGAGGTGGCCGAATCGCTCAGCGCTGGGTGGATCGCTGTGGGCGACAAGATTGGGGCCGGCATGTTGACAGGGTCTCTGCTAGAGAACGGCATGTTGGCTGGATCGATCGATGGTGGGAAGTGGGAGCTGTCTCTAGTGCAGGTGTTACCGTGGTGGGAAGATGCCGTTGTCTATTTTCGGCAGATCGTCCGCTTTGCTTTGCCGCAGCCCGAGTTTAGCCAGTTCTTTGTGCGGTAGCCAGGTACGAAATGCGCCGGCTCAGCTCACTGCTGGAAAAGAACCCGGTCGGATTGGTGAATGATTCGAGATCGCAAGTAGCTGGTGGAAGGCCGCACTGGGAAAACGCCCGGTTAACCCCCTCGATTGTAGGGTTGAGTATGGGGTAAAGAGCCACCACAGATTGGGGACGTTGGAGTGCTGCAAGGTAATCCGTACAGTGTGTGATTAGTGCAAGGGACCTCGACAACGAGTTCCGATTGACTTATCGGATTGCACGGAACCAGGACAAAGGTCTTTGTGAGATGCGACCTGCTGCAATGTAATCTTCTCGGTGCAACGGTGAATGCAACACGGCGAGATGGGGCGCTGAAACGAATTGCGAGTCGTGAGTCGATTATTCTAGGCCTGCGAACGACTTGTTTAAGGTGCCGTCAAGATCTGATTGCGACGTCACTGAGATAGTTAAGCTGATATGTTCCCAGCGAGATGTCTGTGCCTGAACGCAAACACGAGCAAGTACCGAGTGTCTGGACAAAGATCAAACAACGGCGGCGGTTGTCTCGCGTCTCGGGTTTCGCTGCAAACTTGGCTTTGAAATCAGCTATAACGTGATTGTGCTATCGATTTACACAATAGGCCAAAGAGGGGTCAAAGACAGAGGCAAATCTGGTAAGTTGGAAACGAGCAGTTAGCGGGTCCGTTGGTGTCCAGGGTTCCCTAGTCAGAACTCGTCCAGACTCTCTTTACCTATGTTCCCAAAGCTGCAGCGAACATGGCGCTTAATGTGAGAGAAAGACCGAGACAGCAGAAAAAGTGAAAGGGCAAAAGTACCTGGTTCTGATATGCAGGTGCCAACAGTCCTAGTTGGGTGCGGGTATGTGATCCCGGTGTGACAGTGTTCCTGCTGTGGTTTTGTGCTGACAATGCGGAGAGCAATTGGCACAAATCGCCGTGGGATCGTGGCCAGTGATACGCACGTGGCCTTGTGTATGGCCTTGGAGAGTCAAAGGAATCGCTTGTCGTTGGGAACGGGTCACAGTGTGTGCCGTAGAGACGCCGCTTATATATCTGGATACGCTGCCCAAGAGATGTTTTGCCGAAAAGGAGTTCCAAGACTAATCGATAGTCTTATGCCGTGATAGTTCCTCGACGTGATTAGGACAGTGATTGGACCGTCAAATAACTTGGACTCGTCTGGGCGTCCAACGAAGGAGTGTGAAGAGAAGAGATATTAAAAGAAGTGATAGAGATAGGACAGTGAGAACTACCAGAGTTCTGACAATGTAGCTGCCTCCTGAGGCGGAAAGAATGGAAGTCCTTGAAATAAGGGTATAGACAGCGAAAGTAGCAAATATGCACACGAATGAAGAGCAGACGATGAAGGCAAAAAACGAACATCAGTCGTGCTTGTGATTTAATACCACAAGACAAATCCGGGAGAGGAGCGGGGCGCCGGTGATAGGTAGTGGTAGACGTTTCGGCGGGTCACAATCTGTGAGATCGGGATGGAGCTGTTCGACGTATTCGGGGTGCGGCAAGAGGGTGGAGTTGGAGCTCCTAGGCTACCCGGGAATGTGTACACCATACGCATGTGTGTACTATAGCTATCCTATTTTGGGATTTCAAGTCCGAGGAGGTTCTTGTGACAGTTTCTTTTGGGTTACAGCATTTTTATAGAGCTGCAATGGCGGGTATCGAAACGCGGAAGTAGGTGTGTCAAGACGGGACGATGTATCTGCAGGAGTATATGGATGCAGCACGCTGTGATAGTGCTTCTCCAATCTCTGGATGTTCCCAGTGCTCGTGACAGAGGCGTCCTCGAGGATATTCTGGTACAACTCGAAGCTTCTAATCAGTCCCCCCCCCCCAATGTGATGCGAGGAGAGGTCCAGAGCATGATACACTGGATTCGAGGTGTAAGTTACGTCTCATGTATCCTGGTGCGGCTGGGGTTTTGGAGGCGAACGTCCGGGTACAGGCGCTAGCTCGGCCGCTCAGACAGCAACTCACGGCACAGGTTGCCGACCGACGCTGACAGTCCGTCTCCGGCCAGGGCGCAAGGTACCAGATCGTTTCTGCATCAATCAGTATGCCTTTGCGGTATTCAGCATCTGCATGACAACACAAGCACTTTCGTTTCGCTATTCTCACTGCACAAACTTACACTGTACACCTTCATGACAGGACCCCATGTGGTGTTCCGTGAAGCCCTGTTTGACCCGCTGGAATCAGACAAATGCCATTGCGCATTGATGCCGTTCAAGCCGCGTAGGTAGCCAAAGAAAAGGCGAGCACAACCATGGTCAAGAAGTCGGAATGGGACTGAAAATTGTGTGTTGCATAGGACTAAGCCTGACTCGTACGGAGGCGAAGAGTAGTCGCTCTTGAAAAGCCCAATGCAGGGGCACCAAACCATCACCTCGAGGCTCACAGCTGCGTGGCTGCGATATGGTCAAGTTCGATATTTCCCATCATCCGGATTGGATAGCTCCCACAACCCCAGTGCCATATTGAAGCACTCATTATCTCCGTTTCAATCTTGTCGATGGGTTTTTCAGGCACACCAGGGACACCAAGACCGTAGTGCCCAATGTCACAGTTTGGAGTGCCTGGAAAGGCGACATGAAACAGGGGTCTGGCCCTGGCCTGGGAATATTCCAAACACAACCCCTATGTCGGACCCACCTCTTGTGCGTTTGAAGTGGCGATAGTTTCGTCAAAGGAACCCGTGCACAATCCAAGTAAAATCTCACTTGAGATTGTTATCCACTCCGTTGCGTTGATTGATATCCATCGCGATCACAACCTCCGCTTTGCCGAGTGATGTGTAATTGTGCCGAGAGGGGAGCGGTTATCTTTTGAATGTGTTTGGTTCGTATCCGTCCAGACTGGCTTTTTTTCCACGGCGTCAAGGATTTTCTCGAGTCGCATTGCAAGCTGCACTTGTCCCGTCAACCGGCGAAAAGGCCTATGGGTTCTCATTCCGGAAACACCACGAGCCGAATGATCAACCCTTCAGCTTTTGAAACGCACGAGATGCGAGCAGACAGTCCAAGACCGAATGTAGCTTCACTTCCAGTAGAGGTCGGATGCTACCTTGGTCTCCAGCGCCGACCGAAGGAAATGGCGCATATCTGGGCCGGACGCGTCATCGTCAAGCATCATATCGATACCTGCCTGCTTTGAGGCAGTCTGGCAGCAAATCTTCTGGGCCCTTTCGTAAACGTCATCCCATTCCTTGACGGTGAAGTCGCCTTCGCTTTCTGAAAGAAGAAGTTCATCGTGGGAGGTAAAAGCAAGGACGTGTAGCGAGGTGGCCTCTCCGATATCCTTGGGGGAGGGATCAGCCACAATCTTCTTCGAACCGTCCTCGGATACCACAGCGACGACTGTGGATGTGGCGGTTGCCTTCATTGGCACAGTAGCCGATAAGAGAGCGAGAACGGCAGTCTGGAACAAGGCCGGGATGATGGGGAGGTTCTGTTGCCAGGATTAGCTATAGCCTACTGGCACATGGAGAAAAGGTTCGAATTCTCTTACCAAACTGGCCTGGACCAGCTTTGTGTTGACGTAAGCATTTTCAGGCGTGCTCTTAATTTGAAGAACAATCTGGATGACGGAACGGGGGAAGTTCTTGACGAGGATGATTTGAGAAAGAGAGGACTGCAAGATAGATTCCAGATGGCGCTCTCGTGTTCCTATATAGAAAAGCGAAGTAGGTGAGATATAGTCCCTTTCCTGGGTGGTGGTGCCATTATGATGTTCTCACCTCCTACCCCGGCAGAGGGTCGTACGATAACATCAACGTGAGCCTCATAAGCGTGTTCATCCCGGCGCTGAGCCTCAATGGGTCCATTGACTGAGGCCGTGACCGCGTACCCAGCATACGAGTATCTGGCCGATCCATCCGCCCGGGGAAGGGCGTTGAGGAACGCTTCAGGTGCCGCAGTGGTCATGATGTGAGTGGTATTTGGGTCGGTGTGAGGGTAGGCGGGGCTCGAAGTTTGGTTGTGACGGACGGCGGCTGAGGTCAAGTTGTGAGTGAGGTTGCTTCTGCGGCGCGAGTGAAGATTTGAAGGCAGGATGTTGAAGGCGGGTCGTTCCTCCACGGGATCTGCAGCCCGGGCGCTAGCTTTTGAGATGACCCCACTCCGTTCCTTCCCAGCGGCGGGCCCAGCAGTGCCTGCGAAGCTTTCAGGAAGCTGCAGCCCAGTGGGACGAAGTCGCGAACGGTCCCGTCCCCCAAAGAACGCTATTGCGTCGTCCGCCGTCAAGCACTTTGCCTGCCCCACGATGGCTCTACGGCGGGGTAGATGCTCCCAGCATTCAGGGGATTGATTGCCCGTCACTACACTTCCCTCCCAACATCTACACTTGTAACCTCCCACCTACATCACGGAACCAATATCCCCAGCTTCCATCAGTCATCGCATCTAAAACAACGAGTACAGTCAACTGCAATACCGACAACGAAGAAGCCCACCCTCACACTGCTTAGAACACCCAGCTTTCACCCATCATGGAATCATCAGCGATAACAGGAAGGCCAGGCACAGGCACCGGCCAAGGATCGCCAGCAGCCCCAGGACAACCCATCTCCAAAGCCGGCCAGGCCATCCCGAATCTACGAGACCGTATTCCCAAACTAGAGCCCCGGCGACGGAGGCAGGAACCAGCGAACCCGACTCCGGTACCAGAAACCCCCGCCCTCCCTCCCCGCCCAGACCCTTCGACCCTAGAGTTCCGGACGCCCGTCCGGCGGATTCTTCTCCGGAAAGACCACGAGCTCTTCCTAGCCTCTCCCACCTACCAGCTCATCCTCTCCTTTGTCTTCTCCCTCTCCGAATCCGTAGCCGACACGCCCATCTCGGCCATCAAGGACTCGGACCTCAGCGAGCCCGTGAAGACCATCCTTCGCATCCTCGACGAGACCGAAGCGCTGTGCAAGGAGTCGCCACCAGACGACCAAGGCGGCTCCCGCTTCGGCAACAAGACCTTCCGCCTTTTTCTCGACAAGGTTAAGCAGCGAGGTGCGCAATGGCACGCCGCCTTCAGTCCCAAACTCCCAGAAGCGGCCGTCATTGAGGCCTCAGCCTACCTCAACCAGTCCTTCGGCAACCGCACGCGCATCGACTACGGCTCGGGCCACGAGCTCAACTTCATGATGTGGCTGCTCTGTCTCTACCAGCTCTCGGTCCTCGAACAATCGGACTTCAAGGCCCTCGTGCTCCGCGTCTTCGCCCGCTACCTGGAAGTCATGCGCCTGATCCAGATGACGTACTACCTCGAGCCAGCGGGCTCGCACGGCGTGTGGGGTTTGGATGATTACCAGTTCTTGCCTTTCCTGTTTGGCGCCAGCCAGCTGTTGCATCACCACTTTATCACGCCGCGGGCGATCCACCAGGAGCTGACCCTCGAAGAGTTTGGTCATGATTTCCTGTATCTTGGTCAGGTGGCGTTTGTCAACAGCACCAAGACGGTGAAGGGGCTGAGGTGGCATAGTCCGATGCTGGATGATATCAGCAGCGCTAAGAACTGGGAGAAGATTGAGGGAGGGATGAGGAGGATGTTTGTGTCTGAGGTGCTGAAGAAGCTGCCGGTTATGCAACATTTCCTGTTTGGGTCGCTGATTCCGGCGGCGGAGGGTATGAGCGAACAAGATCCCAACGCTTTGGGCAGCGAGGAGAATGAGGAAGAGGGCGGCGAGGTGGAGGTGTATGACGATAGTGATGGTAAGAGGCATGTTCATCAGCCGACTGGCTGGGGCGATTGCTGCGGTATCAAGGTGCCGAGTAGTCTGGCGGCGGCGGAGGAAATGCGGAAGAGGGGACAGGTGGAGAGTTTGAGGAGGATACCTTTTGACTGAGGTCGAGATTATGTCTATAAGTGTGATGACTATCATATTCGTGTTACATCTGCTCGACGTCACTTTATACATCAAAAGTATTGATCAAGCCGCAAAGACTACAATGTTCATWCGAACATGCTCACGAACTGTCCATGTATCACTGAAGATCCCACGCCGGTAAAATGGCGTTATCAAAGCCAGTAAAAGTTAACTTTAGGGTTTGATACTTCCGCGTAACTATCCCTTCACAAGTTGTCATCAGGTTGGACGGGGTATTCGGTTTGTCCGACGATGAATCGGGTAATAGGATTGTGGAGAGATGGGTGTGTTATGATGAGTAAAGAGAGGCCGAGGGAAAAGCAAGAGTGAAAGGGCAAAGTACCACATCATGTTCCTTTCAAATGTTCTGTGGCTAAGGTGTAAGCTTGTCTGTTTCTTCAAGCATGTCCACCGCACCCGTACAAGATTGCTACATGTCAACCCGTCGAGCGTGGATGAGCAAGCATAGTACATTAGGTAAGTCACGGCACAGCAAAAAGCACGTTCCTCGACGAAAGTCATTCCAGTTTGAAGATGATATGAATAGAACTAAGCGAATCCTATAGAGCGCTTATGACTGACTCCCTCAAGTCGTAGGGGAATCCGATTGTAACATACAGTCCAAGTCCATTCCAAGCCCCCAACCAATAGTCGCTAAACGAAACGAGCGAAAGAAGAAACCCGTGATGAAAACGACAGATTGGCCTCATTCATGATGATGGCTGAAAACGAAACCCCCACCACATTCATCGCAAGGTGCTTTGCTTTACCCAACGCACAAAAACGGCTGCTGCCATAGGCGTCCTTAAACTGTCGGACACCCATGCAGAGAGGGTATCGAAAAGAATAATTCCATCCCCACCAAACGCCGCCAATATTTCCCAATGATTGAAAGAATTCCATGCCGATATGCTTGGTAAAAAGGAGAAAAGACTGGAAAAAAGCCGCCGCCCTTTATGCAAAGAAGATAAACCTCGTCCTCGTACCCAGATCGGATTCGCCGGGCGCATCTGCCTGCCTGGATGTCGCTGCTGTTATGGACGTCGTTTCTTGGTACTGTACCAGACCAAGAGAGACACACCAACAGGTCCGAAAGGTTTAATCCTCCCAGATAGTCTCCAAATCGAGATCCTGCCTCCTCTCGGCACCGCAGACACTCCACCGCTTCCGCTTGTCTCTGGAACCAAACCCTAGCGTCCTGCCTCGCGACAAAGCATCCGCACTCGCTTTGCTTTTGGCATCACCGCCACCTTCCGCCGCCTCCGCTGCGGCCTTCAGCTGCGCAATTCTCTCGGCTTCCAAAGCGGCCTCCTCGGCATCTGGGGTATCTGGGATGGTTTCAAGACTGGAAATACTGGGGCTCCTGGATCTCATGGAAGTGGGTGTTGAAGGCATGGAGGTTGTGTAGTAGTTGCTGGAAAATGAGTCGTAAGCTCGGTAAGATGGCGACGATGCGACTGAAGAAGGAGTTGATGGTATGGATGACAACGATGTGGTGCTGGCATGATGAACAAGTCGTAAAGGCGAAGAAGGTCTTCGTAGTCGGGCCGTTGAAGTTGCTGTGGATGTTGACCCAAGGGTTAGGTTTGGCGAGCTGTTTCTCTCGGAAAGCTGCCTTTCAAGGTCATGGACCGAGACGCGAGTTGGCGAGGAAGGGAAAATTTCGTCGACTGGCTTGCGCAGGGGACGGACCCGGCTCGGTGACTGAGCAGGGCTTTGTGGCCGGATATGTGGTGAGAAGAGAAGATGGCCGGATCCGTTTACGCCGGGCATAGACTGAGTGCGCGCCATGGGTGGTGCTAGGTTTACTGCTGACCTCGACCTGACATGAAGCGTAGACAGCGGGGAGGAGGCGCGAGGGCGATATGGAAGCGTGGGAGTTGACCAAGATGGCGAGGTGGGGGATGCTGGAGAGGGGTCGGTTGATCGGCGAAGGGTGGGCGGCTTGCGCAAGTAGTCGAACTCGGGTGCGTTGACCCTCAAACTGGGAAGAGGAGAGGGGCGGAACTCCTCCATTCGCTCGGTCTCTGGGACGGGTTCCATGGTGATGGGCGTGGCAGTCGATGCTCTCTCGAAACCCGACCTGTTGTTACCTCGACACAGAAATCATGGACTGGCGCAGAAAAGGA
Organism: Neurospora terricola FGSC 1889; assembly: GCA_009805285.1. Taxonomy (NCBI): domain Eukaryota; kingdom Fungi; phylum Ascomycota; class Sordariomycetes; order Sordariales; family Sordariaceae; genus Neurospora; species Neurospora terricola. Next base: position 17,326 of record RANZ01004654.1, on the reverse strand, counting down.
TGGAATACGGAAGACGAGAGCGAAATACAACGGGTATTTCTGTGATTTCTGAACCCGGGAGGCTGTCGCAACACACTGCACTGGGCACAGCAGACAAGATATCCTTGTCTTTTCCTCCGAGACAACAATGCTTGGGACCGGGTCAGGGTCGGGTTCGGGTTCGGGGGTGTGGTTTTCTTTCTTGGCCTGGACTGAGGTCCCTGGCGGGCTACTGAGGTGACCTGGATCTGGTCTCGGTCACTGGGACGGGGATGGGGTATCCAGTCTCCTGTCTCCAGTATCCGGCGATGTATCCGGTACCCGTCAATGGAAAGCCCTGACGGTAGGTGCCGTGCTCGCGACAATGCCTGCGAGCGAGCTTTGAGACGGTGAATCCACGCCTGTGTTGTCGCACAGGGGGGGAGACGATTCTGTTGACGTGACGGTAAGAGACTGAGTTTGTGCCCAGTGAGAAAGAGAAAATGGAAACTTTTTGGGAAAAGAAGGCGGCGGGCGGAGGTGGTTTATTTGCTGGACAGGCACCTGCAACTGCAACTGGCAGAGAGCGGACGGCGAATAGCGACGACAGGATCAGAACCTGAAAAGGACAGGGCCGATGCAGCTGGGACAGCTGGGACGAGAGGAGTTCTGGAAGCTAGCCCGTACTTGAAGCGGGCAAATCCAATGGCCAGGGCAACCTGAATGCAAGTGACAAGACTTTTAAATGCTGGTCGATGCGTCGAGTGCAGTGCGCTGAGTGGGCAAACGATGGCCACTGCACCAGTGAATGTGAATGGCCAACTATGGTCAAGATGAACCTGGAAGTTTGAATCGTGAGTGATGAATGGTGCAGCGATGTGCTTGTGACGAAAAGAATGGCACGAACGGGCGATAAAGACCTAAAGAGGCAGCCTGGTGCTGTAGCTGAGTGATGGTACCTGTCTGACCTGACAGTCTGACAGTACCGGGGCAGGAGGAGGAATCCCAGGCCGGCGAACCAGAGTGGGGAGAGTGGAGGAGGCGGGGTCTTTACCCGGCAGCGACGCGTCGGATGCACCAATCAAAGGGCCCGACACTGGCCCATGATGGTCAGTGGAGCGCCCATCCTGCCATCAAAAAGCAGCCATCAAAGCAAACCCATGAACATCCGCACAGTCGCACACCACCTTCCACTTCCTCTCCGCCGCCGCCGTCGCTCTTGCGCCGTTGCGCGCCCTCGCAGTCAGGAAGCCGCAACTGGACCAACTGAAAACCGTCAATGTGAAAACCCTGAAAGAACGGAAAGCCGATTGACGCTCACTTGGGCCTAGTGCCGGTACCGGTACGGCGTAAGCGAAGCCTGCCACGCCCCGGCCTAGTCGTCCCCGAGGTGTTAGCGCGCTGTCGACAGAATGACTGGCAGCATGATTTCTCCGTAGGGGCCAACAGACCCCTAACAGGGCCCAGTTGAAAAAGCTTGACTTTATTCGCACCCTTCGGCCTCCCGAAACCGCAGCTCTTCTCGGAGTTTGGCTTTTCATTTGGGGGTGGCGGATCTTCAACTATCACGGACGTCGGTTCGAGCCGCTTGCCGGTTCAAACGACCATCGCCTCTCAATCAGGGTTGATCATCACTCGGAGAAACGGGTCAAGCGACTTTCACGTTCAACGCAACACTTGACCCAGAAGGATGCCAATAACAGCCTGGAATTCAGACCCGTCTCGGCTATCTAGACCAGCCCAGAGGTACGTACTTACTTTTGAGAGACAGCTTTTCCGTTGGCGCCATTCGTATCACCAGGCATCAGGTGAGCACTTGTTGCCGTGGTTGAGATAATGGATGGTGTTTGAGATGGTAGGGAAGTAGAGGAAACGCGGCTGAAGAGGCGCCTGCGCATATCCTCTCAGCACTTTTGCACGCCTTTCACCAACACCCCTTTCGGATGCCAAGTTCGATAGTACATACCATGTACAATCTATTAGGTCCGACGGTCCGTACGGTATTGTTCAACTGTCACGCCCGGGATGCCATCGAGGGTCCCCGATCTGTGGCATTTTATCGATTTACAATTCCTCGGCCACTGCTGGTTTGTTTGCTTGTTGTCGACGAGCCTGCCCAGTTGACGTGAAACCATTCAACCGTCGATGCAAGGAGAGAAAACGTGCCTCAACTCGTCTCATCAACCAATCCATCAACAGAGTGGATTATCGGCTTGTGGCGAGTCCTACAACATGCACATGCAAAATCCGTACATCCACTCAATGCCTGTCTTCCCCTAATCACGATTTTCAAGCAAGCATATTTTTCTCCTGAAGGTCGAGCGGTGAAAGCATAACATAACACATGCTGGGAAGATGAAGGGACAGATGACCATGGGCACCTGGCACTAATCAAATGGACTGAATCATGCGCGCCACTATTTTGTTGACAAACCAAGGGAGGCCATCCAAGCCTTTGCGCCTTCAAACCTCTAGGTGTGCATCGTCCTGAGTCGCCATCCAATTACATGGCTGGCAAGAACCGGAAAGTCATGCACAAAGGGTGATGGACCTGCCAATATGCCAGGGCAGCGATGACCACGCATTGAGTGCGGCACCCTTCAGTGGTCCAGCCTACTGCGTGCCTATGCCTCCGTGATGAAAGTATTTCGTTGGTTGGCGGTCACACATGTCAAAACCACAGAACGGAGTTTCACCTAATCGGCGCACGTGGGACCCACACACACTCCGGTTCGCCGCCCGAGTGGATCTCCGTTCCGAAGTGGGTGCTACGGGGCCGGGCCGGGATGCGGGTGTCGGAGTCGGGGCCCACTCCGGACTTGCTGAATCTGAACAATAGCGTATCCGGACGTCATGAATGAATTTTAGGTTCTACGGGTCTGTCGCTGGATTTGGATGATATCAAATGTCAATCTCCTCCGGTGACAAGGATGAGCAGCGATAAAGCAGAGAGGGCTACACTCTCGGTTGCTTCATGATAATGACTGTTTCATGTCGATGGGAGAAAATTGTGTTAACAGGCGGCTATATCTCGGTTTTTACCACCCACCACCCATATATTCCGCGGAAACCTTAAAAGTTTGTACAATCGGTTGTCCTAGCCGTGTCCTAGTGTTGGACATTTTGCAAACATAGAATGAGCATGTCAGGCTCAGGCCTTTTAGAGTACACGCGCAGCAACTCGGTTTAATACAAGTAAAGCCATCTTGTAACAGTTAACGGTGTATTACCATCACGTTGAAAACGTCTGGCCTGGACTAGTTGGTGCTTGAAGGTAAAAGCGGAAGCTCAAGAAGAAGCCGATATTGCGATGTATTGAAGTGGAAGGTGGATGATTCTGGGATGATTAATCGTGACTCACAGTGGCGAGCTCCTTGGTGCTTGGGCCGTGGAAACTTGAATTTGACATTTCCGCAGCCCTCTTTTAGTGGGGCCGGGCAGCAACGCAGGCGGAGAATGCCCGGAAACGCCACCAACATTACCATTTCAGTCCCAGTTAGTAATCTTACCGTACCCGTCCACCCCTTCTCTTCAAAACTTGAGGCTTCACTTCAGTCTAGGCTCACCAAGTGGAGGTTCTGCCCCGGCTGCGGCTTGCTTGAAAAGCGCGACATTGCTCTTTCAAAATTGTGCCTACTGAAGTACTTTCTCACTTCCGAAACTGTTTCCCGTTTGCACTTTTGCAAGTTCATCTTGAGCTTGCACTTTGGGTGCGCTTGAGCCCAGTGTTCATCTTTCCTTTGCTTTCACTATCCGAAGACGCTGTATTTCAAAAAGCGCATACAACAATACGGATTTTTTTTTCGCGGCTCATCACCTCCTAGCAAACAGTCGCAACGAGTCTCCACCATCGCAGTGACGTCGAATTTCCAAGGACTGACGGATTCAAACATTACCATGGCGGACGTTCAAACCGCTACCCATCAAGGCGGTTCTGGTAGGGGAGGCAGGGGAGGTAGAGGCAGAGGCAGAGGACGTGGAGGCAGGCCACGGAGAGGTCATCACCATGGCTCCGAGCGACCAAACACCGGTGGCGAAACCGGTCAACCAGTGCAACCCGCCGAACCCTCAAGGAACCCCATAGAAACGGCGAGTATAAACGTACTCCCACCATCGGTGCCTACGCCGGATGCGCCGTCAGGACCTTCAAGGGAAGAAGGAGGAGGACGAAGGAGGCGAGGAGGTGGAGGAGGTGGTCCTCGGCGCGGGAGAGGAGTCTCATCTGCTCAACGGTCGATCGTGGTATCTCATCGAGGACGGGCACCACCTCCAGGGACAGCGGCGCCTCCGCCCACTGCTGAAGAACACGACACTACTTTAGGTGCCGGGTTAAGCGCCGATGCTCCCGCTTTTGTCCCCGGTCAACCACTCGCAGTTCCAACTCAACAACCAAGAGCTGCCCGCGCGAGACCCCAAAGGGAGCACCGTCCTGCGCCGCCAACTGCCTCCAAGTCTTCGGCGCCTGACTTGACTACCCGAATCCACGAGGATATTGCCAACGGACTGTACGAATGCGTAATATGCACCAACGAGCTAACGCGTAATACTCGGATCTGGTCGTGCTCCGTTTGCTGGACTGTCACTCATCTGTCTTGCGTCAAGAAATGGCACGCCAACCAAGAGAAGAATGCGGAGCAGCAGGAGCAAAACGCTGATCAACCGTTGACTTGGAGGTGTCCTGGCTGCAACTCGCAACTCGTCGAGAAGCCCGGACCGGATCGCTGTTGGTGCAAAAAGGAGATCGATCCGAAACCTATCCCCGGACTGCCTCCCCATACATGTGGACAGACATGTTCCAAGCCTCGTGCTACTTGCCCACATCCATGCTCGTTGATGTGCCATGCGGGACCTTGCCCACCATGCACATTGATGGGGCCTTCTCAGACTTGCTATTGCGGCAAGCATACTTCGACCAAACGCTGCAGTGAGACTGAGTACGGCAAAGGCTTCAGCTGCGAAGAGGTCTGTGGCGATCTACTCCCATGTGGAGAGCACTTCTGCGAGCAGACCTGTCACCCCGGGTTGTGCGGAGCTTGCGAGATTCCTCTTTTGTCAACATGCTACTGCGGAAAGGAGCAGAAGGAAATACCATGCGATCAACGTGATGAGGTTATGGATTCTTTCAACTACGGACAGCTTCAGGATTCCTCGGAAACGGCTGATTCGGACCCTTGGTTTGAAGGCTCGTTCCGGTGCAGCAACATCTGTGGCAGACCTTACGATTGTGGACATCATACCTGCCAAAAGCCTTGCCACCCACAAGACGAAGAATCGACACACTGCCCCTTCTCCCCCGATGTGGTTACTCATTGTCCATGCGGCAAAACCCCACTGGCGTCGTTGCCAGTACCCCCACGGCAGTCATGCCAGGACGCGATCCCTCACTGCGATAAGCCTTGCCACAAGGTCCTTCCTTGCGGTCACTTATGTGAGAAGAAATGCCACACCGGCCCCTGTGGGATGTGTTCGAAGGTCGTCGACGTCTCTTGCCGTTGCGGCAGGACAGTGACCCAGTCAGCCTGTCACCAGGGCACGATCGAACATCCAATGTGCTTCAGGGTTTGCAAGGTCCAACTAAACTGCGGCAGGCACGAGTGCGGCGAGCGTTGTTGTCCGGGCGAGAAGAAGGCCGCAGAAAGACGCAAGAAGAAGAATCGTGGTCCGAACGAGAATTACGAAGCGGAACACATCTGTCTTCAGGTTTGTGGCCGCACACTGAAGTGTGGCCAGCACACATGTCAGCAACTCTGCCACAAGGGTCAATGCCCGTCATGTGTGGAAGCTGTTTTCGACGAGATCAGCTGCAATTGCGGGCGCACCGTCCTCCACCCTCCACAGCCCTGCGGAACGAGGCCGCCCGAGTGCCGATTCCCGTGTAGACGGCGCCAACCATGTGGTCACCCTACTGTCCCTCACCCGTGTCATCCGGATGACACTCCTTGCCCAAAATGTCCATCCTTGATGGACAAGCCTTGTATTTGTGGAAAGGAGATCATGAAGAATCGCCCATGCTGGAACAACGAGGTTCACTGTGGTCTCCCTTGTGGAAAGAAGCTCAAGTGCGGATCTCACGTGTGCAAGAAGACATGCCACAAGCCCGGCGACTGCGAAGATGCCGGAATCCCTGGCTCCCACTGCGCTCAGGCTTGCGGTAAAGTACGCAAATCTTGCGAACACACTTGCGCCGAGCAGTGTCACGCTCCGTATCCTTGCAAGGAGGACAAGCCTTGCCAGTCCAAGACATTCATCACTTGTCCATGCCAGAATCGCAAACAGGAAGTGCGCTGCATGGCCACGATGCTGAACCCTTCGTCGACACGGGAGTCTTCGCTGAAATGCGATGACGAATGCCTCCGACTGCAGCGGAACCGCAAGCTGGCCGATGCCCTCAAGATTGACGACACCCACACGGACGACCACATCCCCTACTCCGACAAAACCCTCAAGATGTTCAAGGAGAACGTTAACTGGGCACAGACCCAGGAGCGAGAGTTCCGCGTCTTCGCCTCCTCGCCCGACGAGAAGCGTCTCAGATTCAAGCCCATGCCCTCCTCCCAGCGCGCCTTCCTGCACAGTCTAGCCGAGGACTTCGGCCTCGACTCCGAGAGTCAAGACCCCGAGCCTCATCGGCACGTCTGCATCTTCAAGACGCCACGGTTCGTCGCTGCGCCTTCCAAGACACTTGCGCAGTGCGCCCGTATCGCCAAGACCACCGCGGCCAGCCTCAAGTCTGCGGCAGCTGCCCCGGTCGTTGCTCCCCCGAAGCAGCAGCAACCTTACAACGCGCTGCTGCTCAAGGAACCCCGGTTCGGGCTCACAATCGAGGAGCTAGGCCAAGCTTTGGCATCCGATATCAGAGCCGTCGCCAAATCGGGCTTGACAGCCGTCTCTTTCACCACCAACTTCCTCCCCTCGGAGCAAATCCTGATCAAAGCCGTGCCTGCTTCCACAGCAGCGGCTATCGCCAACTCCTCCATCGCTCCGACGCCGCAAGCCATCGAGTCCGCTCTCACGACCCTTAAGTCTGCGGTCTCCAAGACGGTTATCCGTCTCAAGCTGGCAACCGGCGGCGTGGTGCTCTGCCACGCTGACGACTCGTTGAACGTCGTCCGGAGAGAGGCCGAGAGCGGAGCAGGCAGGGCGGGTGGTTGGAATGCGGTTGCTAGTCGTGGGTCTTGGAAACGGCTTGGAGGAGGGCCCAAGACGTCGACAGCCGAGGCCGAGAAGGCGGCAGCTCCGTTGACGAGATCATTTGTTACGCTGAGGAAGATTATGGAGAAGAAGCCGGTGGTGGAAGTGAAGAAGGAGCCGGAAGTGGTGGAGGAGGATTGGGAGGTTGCTGCTGAGAAGTTGGAGGGCGAGGAACAGGAGAAGAGTGTTAAATCAGGATCTGCTTCTGAATCCGGAGAAGAAGGAGGACCATCCACGCCCAAAACTGAGAGTCTAAATGGTGAGTCGGTTCAGGAAGAAAACCAAGCCTCAGATGCGGATACAGAACAGAGTGTTGACAGTGCTGTTGCGCGCGAGGAAAAGGAACCCGAGCCGTCGTCGGTGGATGGAGGAAGCTTCTCGACTGGTGAACAGGCTGTGGCTGAGACTGAGATTGTGACGGCTCCGGAGACTGATGAGGCTGCTGCTACGATGAATGCTTAGAAGTTATACATTAGAGCCGCATGCCTGTACCGTGTATGATATAGACAGTTTAGCGAAGGACTGTTTAGCGAAGGAGACTTCACACTCATGATAGCGATTTGATGAATATTGATAAACATTTTGATCGTTTCGAACTTCTCTCAGGCCTTACTTGTACATGCTGCTGTCCTTTTGCCCTAGCTGCTGTCCGGTTACTATGTCCAGAACCCATCATGATCCAACACGAAAAAGCCATGGACAAGGGAGAACAGAAGTGTCTTCTCCTGTCAAGTAGTACCAATACAAGAAACCTCCCGTTTCTCCTAAAGCGCCGAAATAACATCCCGGAGGTAAAAAGATACTAGCCAGAAAGAGACCAAGAAACCAAGTAAAATCATCATCAAGACGGGCTCTTCTGTACTTTGTTTGCGTCTTGTCGTTGCATCCAACCGAAGTTGTCGAGCAAGGATGGTCGTTGTAGATATGATGAACCCACACCAAGTTCACCGACAAGGAAGGGTACACAGTAAATACGCTAAGCAACGCCAAGATCCGGTGATAGCTTCATCATCGTCATCAGCTTTATGTACCTCATCTAGATGGCATCCGAAAGAAAACATCATCGCATCACATCACCGATGTGAAAACATAACCTAAAAAAAGTGCAAAAAAAGGAGACCAGAGCAGGAATCGAACGGCTAGCGTCTTGTAAAAGTGGAAGGGAGTAGAAGAGCCCTATTTGCGTAGCCCGAAGACGCCACCTTACAGTTGACTTCCAGGGGAGTACTTCCCCCGCACAGAAGGCATTTAGGCTCCTCCGGAGCCTAGGGGCCCTACGTGCGGCGGCGGGGGTGGTACTCCTGTACTGGCGTGTGGTAGCGCAACCCTCTTGGTAAGTGCAATGAGAGCTCAGCGCACCACACCGCTCGACCACGATGCCACTTGTCAAATGTTGAATACTTGGTGAGTTGGGGTCGTTTATGAACCCTCGACCACGCATCTGAGGGGGTCGTTTTGGGTTGAGCATTGCACCCCCGGCCGAGGGGGGTATGAGGTAAACTGAACTCCGAGATGCATCCGTTGTTCCATTATTTGCCATTTTCGAAATGTAAACAGAGTAGTAGCACATGGTATGGTATGGTATGGTATAATCCAACAGAAGAACGGGCAGGTGTATCCCTCGAACGCCGTCGCATCACCTCCGTCCCTTCCTTTTTGGTACATTTTCTTCTTCTTTTGATTTCTTTTCTTTCATCCCACCCTTAGCACCTACTTAGACACAGAACAACACAATCTCTCCCCTGTCATTCCTCCTCATCCTCAACGACCTCCACAGCTTCTTCTCTTCCGCCAACTTGCTCACACTAGTTCCCGACGCGCTGCGCTCACGGTGATAGCGCTTCAGAGCCTTGTTGAGGCTTACACCCTTGTCGCTCTCGGGGCCCTTATTGACGAAGCTCAGGAAGCGCTCGGCACGAGGTTGGAAGATGACGACTTGGTTGTCCTTGTCCTTTTCGGCGGCGCCGTCTTTGGAACCGGGCCTGTACTCAATCATCTTTTGCTCCTTGGGTGCTTCGAGCGGCTTGCTGTGGCTGTGCTTGGTCTTCTTGGAGGACGGCGAGGCAGACGACGACTTCTTCTCCTTCCTTTCCTTGGTGTCCTTCTTGTCCTTGGATTCCTTGGTCTTCGAGGTCTTGCTCTTCTTGGGCTTCGAACCGGCAATCATGACCATCAGGCTGTTCCCGAGACTCTCCGATTTATGGTGCTTCGAGTGCTTGGACTTCTTGAGTGGGCTGGCCGGTGTCTCTGCGGACTCTGGCGAGGGAGGGAAGACGTCTGGTCTGCTCATCATACGGCTGATTCCACCGGTCAATCCGGAGTGCAGAACAGGGGGGGCGTCGGTCATCGGATGGTCGGTCTCAATGTGGAGTTCCCTCTTTCTCTTCTTGTCCTTCTTAAGCTCCTTCTCTCCATCCTTAGACTTCTTCTTTGGCGCCGGGGTTTCGTAGTGAACAACGGCGTTCTCCGTGGTCTCCTCGGTCTTCGACTCGTAGCGTACCATTTCGTCGCTTTCCTTCTGCTCAGGCTGCTCTTCAGCAATGGAAACCCGCGAGGCGGTTGGGGTAGGGTTGACCATGTAGTCGAAAACGTTGACAGGAGCCTCAGTTGCTGAAGGAGGAGTGGGTGCCTGAGCAGGCGCGTTGCCGTTGTTGTCGTACTGGCGCCATGTGTCGAAGTCCTCTGCAACTTCCTCGACATACGCCGGTTGCGCCATGGCTTGGTTGTTCTGGTTCTTGTTCTGGTTCTGGTTCTGATTCTGATTTTGTTGATTCTTTCCTTTCTTGGGTCGGTACAGAGCGCCCTGATACTTTTGCTCTTCCGTCATACAACTCTAAAGAACAGTCAGCGGGGTTTAAGTCCAACACGTCAACCGTCGGGCATCGTGCGACGCGAGGTAAAAGGGATCCTACCGTATGGGAGCGATATTCAGTACCCGGGAAGTGGGTCATACAATCAATGCAGGTGAAGTTTGCGCCCCAGCAGCGTTGGCGATGCGGGTCGAGCTTCTTTTTGGTCAAGACGTCGCCGCAGACCTGTGATAACCCAAGAGATGAGTGGTTAGATGACGATATATGTAACCGGAATTGAGGTTTGAAAGAGCAAGCAAGATGATGTGAGCTAAATCGGAAGCAAGGCAGGCCAAACAAGTAATCGACAGAAGATGAGAGGGAGTGAGAGAAGGGCCAAGGAAGGGTAAGGAGACCAGCCGGATCAGCTCTAAATGGGGATGGGCGTGCGGAAAGGTGAAGAGGGGTGGGTGTTAGTGGTGCACAGGGACACCCTTTAGTTGGTGGTTACCCGCGGAGATGGTGGGCGGGAATGTGTGTGATGTCAGTTTAGATTGCCCTTCTCGGACATCTCGGACAGGAAGGGGGTGAGTAGGGGCGAGATGTCTGACAGGGAGGGAAGAGTTGGGGGGATTGGGGTGTGCTATGTACTTTGTATCAAACCTGGGGGCAGGTCAGGGATTGAGGGAGGGGTGATAGACCGACCACCATATATAGGTGATATAAACACCATCTTATGGGATACTCTGATACAGGAGGGGAGCGTGCCATGGACAGAAGCCATACTCGTCTGCTCTAACAGACAAGGACGCACGATAGCCGCGCTAGGATTGTAATGGTTTGCGACTTACCTCACAAGAGAAGGACACCATGATTGCGGTTTGATGTGTTGTCTTTAACGGTGAAAGAAAGTAGGGTTTCAGTTGGCGAAGAGTAAGCAGAAGTTAGGGCGATTTCCTCTGGTCAACGAGTCGCAATGTGGTTCGGCGTCGAAGTGCTCTTTTGTGGGTGGCTGAGTAGGATTATCTGCCAGGAATTGGTCTGACAACCGAGTCTGAGTGGACAAAAATTGCCGTGTCGGTAATCTTTGAAATATTGGGACTAGTCGGGCAAGAATTGAAGTTGAGAAAAGGCTTTTCCTGCTCAACCTATCGAGGTGTCTTTGGTGTTGATGGTCGATGATATGAGATGTCGGGACGCAGAGTCTCAACAGGATGCCGGTTGCGACTTCACGCAAGTTTGAATGGGACTCGGATATGCTTTCTGTGCAGATCCTGCCAGGAACGAACAACACTCAGATGGGGGCGCAAGTGAGCTGTAAGACTGCAGGAGGCTGAGTGCGTCTTTAGCAGAAGGCAAACGGGCTGAGAAAACAACTGTCAATAAAAGTGGACTGGACGGTGGCTCGGTGCGCCGAATCAGACGAACAGGTCCAGAGCTGAGATGAAGCACAGAACCTGAGACGGGACGGACCTCTAGGGCAGGACTAACAACGCTTTGAGAACTCGATGCTGACAGGAACGGGTGGGTGACCTTTGCGCCTGACACTTGATTGGGATCCTGCGCTTTGCTGGGCTGAAGTTGTGTCTTGTCGAATTTTTCGCGTGCCGATAAGAACCGGAGAAAAAAAAGTTTACCAGATGCCCCAGATGGTGGTGAGGATTGGCTGGTCAGTTTAGGCATTGATGCATTTTAGCTCGAGCGGGTCCCGTTGCTGCAGGAATTTGGGCCCCGCCCGCGAATCCACAGCCCACCTGTCCCGCGCCGGGCCCGTCTTTAGCTCGTGGCTCCCCTTCCACTCTGTTGGCGTTGATCCCCCGGACTACCGATTCACATTCCAAGAGCCAAATGCCAACTCAACTCCCAGGCCACAACCTCACCGTCAAGCCTTGCGCGCGCCTGTTGCAAACATGGTATGGTCTCTACCTGTCAGTCCTTCCGCCAGGCGAGAGCCTAACGTGAAGCCTGACCCGGGCGCCCATCTCACTCAACCAGAACATACCTAGCTCTGCCCACCTCTGTCGTATGCTGAGCACGGCAACTTGCTGTATCGAAAGACATCCCCAACCATGCCGGGGGCACCCAAGGGATCCAAGGGCCAGACAGCCAAGCCGCTGGACGGAGGCGTAAAAGCTGTGGCGCCTACCAGCATCCCAGCACACAATACACGGACGAAGCGCGCTACTGGTTGGTTGGGGCCCTCCAAGCGCGTTTCAATTCATTTAAAAAAAGAAGTCAAATCCGGCATCCTTGACTACGACGACACCTGGGGTGAAGGGAAACCAAGATGTAACCCCATCGGCCAAGACGAGTGATCAGACTGTCAGCTATCGTTGAACAGGTTTCTCTTGAAGATTCACCTTGAGCTGATGGAACACACCCAAGACGAAAGACCGAAACACCTATGTAAAGGCATACAGCAACCAGCTTATAGCAGAACCACGCGACTCGGCCGATGTAGGCGTGATCTCTCTATTGTGGTCAGGCTCAAAGCCGGAGGGGTCTCGAGACTTGGAGAGAGCCGCTCACCTGACAGGCCAAGATACTGCGCAGTATGAGCTACCAGCTATCTTACCAAAAGGATGTATCATCTGCCACAGCAGTGGAGAATTCGAGACGGTTCCTATAGTTAAGGACCGGATCCAAGCTGCGAAGAGTTCGAGTGAGCGAGTATTGCAGACCGCACACACCCTCCAGCATGACCCGAAGACTGCCAGAGCGCATACCTTGGTGACGTCGGACCATATGGCGCTCTCAATACAATTGACGCCGTCCTTGTTCCCGGAAGGAATGTGGTAAATATTCTTGGTGTGATAGAGAGCCCGCCCTGCATACAGTTGGCCCTTCAGGTTGGAGTAACCGTCCAAGCCGTCCAAGCTGAATCCGTCGATTCAGGGGTATGAACCTGGATGATCAGGGGCTGCGACTGAGTTCTGCGTACCAACACCAAGCATTGAAGAGTTCAACAGCCGTTCGTCCCATGCGTATACACATGTGCGCAATTCGCTTGGCCCCACCCTTGATCGTGGGTGGTTCCTTTCCGGGGGTGCACGTACGTCATCAACTCTGCATCTGGAGCAGAGAGGTCTGCGATTTGAAGATGCAGATCATGCATGGTGTTTCATGGATGAATGTCGAAGAGGACAGAAGACACCAAGACCACCACCAATTTATGCGATGTCTGTTGCCAGGTACTGCCGCTTCAAGTCCAGCTCGAGAGATAATGGACGGCGCTTATCCTGTTGACGCATAAAGACATCAATTGATGTCTGTTCGTCCTCAATGCGTTTCGTCTATGATGGGCTTCCATTCGTCCCATCTGTGTTGCGCATGGCAACCCGCCGCTTAGACTGTGCCGTCTTCTGTTTCAAGGCCACCATTTGGGACATTCCATCCGGTTGGTTCCTGTCGCAGCCGGTGCTTCATTTGTTGGATTCAAGAGTGTACCCAGACCCAGCTAGGGGGTCAAGGGGTATGCCTTTGCTTAGACGTAAGGGGAATCAAATGCGGCCATACCCAGGGACGAGATGGCTTATTTCTCTTCTCTCGTCTTGCGCAACATATTTCCCCCCGGAGATGGGTCAAACTGGACATTGAAGAACATACTTGTAAAGAAAATTGTAGTTAGCTAGTCCAAATGGGAATGGAAACTGGCGATCGAGAACGACATTCCAACCGATGTCTTGGGTCGACGTGACGGAGCTTGGCAATACGGATCCGCATAAGCGCCAGGTACGAGTGGTTTCTGGTTAGCACGTCGCTATCTGACGAGGTCCTTGTCGGCGATCCTTCTCTTACTGCCTCTGTAGACGGGAGGTATAACTGGACTTCAGCATCGTGTGTTAAAGAAAGGGGTAGTTTGAGAAGGACCACTCCCTTTGAATTCCCGGAGCACACAGAAAGCACGGGCATCTCATTGCGTTTCTTTTATTTGGCTGATTCGGGGGAAGCTGTGATGATACTCCGGGAGTTTATCCCAACTCGACAGTCGGTTACGTTGCGAGCAAGCACTAACCTAATCCAGTGTAGCTCAAGAGGTATCAACGACTCACGCACCTTCTTCGCCGACATTGACAGCGGGGCGCCACCGATGGAGTTGTGTGGGCTGTAAGCACTCATAAGCAGCACGTCAACATGAAGCTTGAACCCTGCAGCGCAATTACAGTAAAGCCCGCCTGAAGTCTCTGGCCTTTGAGCAGGAGTTGTGAAGCCTCAACTCAATGGCGACAAGTGGAGAAACTTGGTGGTGATAGAAGTAATTCAAGAAGACAAACACCACGGATCAGGAGTCTTTATCCAAGTTGAAGTTGACATTTGGAGTCTTTGTACATTTTGATACGCTGTCATTGGCGCCCTGCCGCCGCAGGTCCCGTCTCCCTGGGACACCTAGGAGCTTGGACTCCCCTTTGGCCCCATCACTTTCATCCACATTTCCATTATCTTCCCCTGTTGGCGTCGTGGCGTCCACAATCTCCCCTGCAACAAGCATCGTTTGCCATTTGACGGTTGGCGACCATCCTGGAGCTTCCACTTCCACGAGTTCTTTTGGCTTGGGTCTCTAGCCGTCCGTACCTTGCAGACCGCGTCCAGACCAAAGAGGTCCCCGAGCTGAGCTTCCCTGCGGACTTGTTTTCCTACCGCCATTTGCTCCCAGGTTGCCCTGTCTCGCCTGTCTGGCTGGAGCCCCGTCACGCCGTCACTCCGTCACTCCGTTGGACGTGGTACCTAACGTCAATCAATCTGCGCAGACTTGCAGCCCGGAAGCCAGCAGAGCCAAAGTCCACTGGAAGCCGGCACCCGATCCGTCAGGCGTCCACCCACGACCMTCAACCCTCGCTCGCCTCGGCAAACATGTCATCTCCAACTGTCACGCCTCCGGCTCCCGATGGCAATTCTTTCCTGGTGCAGACAGYGTCTCTGCTGAGCAGCGTCGCAAGCTACTTGCGCCTGCCGGCGATAGCTACTACTGTATGACCCGGAATTCCTGCCTCTCCCGCCCTGTGCCTGAATGGCTGTTGAGCCGTCCGCGCCGACTGGCTAAGGGGGCAAGTCCAATGCCTTCTCCCTCCCCGTCTCTATCAAGTGGCCTCCACCAGCTGGGAGACGCCGGTGATGCCAATTCGCCAGAGTGTTCATGCGCTGACCTTGGCTTTTGCCTATCTAGGGAGTCGCCGCCATCCTTACTGGGCTGCTCTACTTCAAGCAAAAGTATGTGGTCCACCATCTCCCACCTCCCATCCCAATTGCGTCACCTGTACTAATGCGCTACCTTATTGTAGAGCTCTAATCTATCCCTCTCACATGCCCCCGGGCTCTCGAACGGACATACCTCGACCCAGCTTCTACCGCATCAAAGACTACGAAGAACTCATCATCCCGACCAAAGATGGCGAGAAGCTGTCGGCCTTCTACATCCGGGGCCCCAAGGGCGGGCCCAACTCCAAGGTGACCGTGATCATGTTCCACGGAAACGCTGGTAACATTGGCCACCGTCTACCCATCGCACGCATGTTGCTCCAAGCCGTCGGCTGCAACATCTTTATGCTCGAATACCGTGGCTACGGAATTTCCACCGGTCACCCTGACGAATCTGGGCTGAACATTGACGCCCAAACCGCCCTTGACTATCTCCGCGATCGCGCCCAGACGCGGGACCACAAATATGTTGTCTACGGCCAGAGTCTTGGTGGAGCAGTTAGTGTCAAGCTCGTGTCCAAGAACCAAGGCAGGGCCGACATTGTCGGCTTGATTCTGGAAAATACCTTCCTCAGCATGCGCAAGCTGATACCCAGCATTATCCCACCCGCTCGGTACCTTGCCCCCCTATGCCATCAGGTCTGGGCTACCGACACCCTGATTGGTAATGTCAAGGTACCTACTCTGTTTTTGAGTGGACTCCAGGACGAGATTGTGCCGTAAGTTTCTGTATTCTCCTCTTCCGTTGTATCTCATTCCGGTATCTCTGAACCACGGTCTGTGGTTGTGGCCGGTTGGGTTGCAATAGAGTTGTTCGCTAACCTACCACCCGCATGCTAGACCCACTCATATGAAGCAGCTTTATGATCTCTCCAATGCCCCGGTAAAGATCTGGAAGCCGCTCCCCAACGGCGACCACAACTCGAGTGTCCTAGAGGAGGGCTACTTTGAGGCGATTGCGGAATTCATCCAAAGGGTTTCCCCGGGAAATCAGGAGAAGGAAGTTCATACAAAGGGTTTCCTCGGGAGTTCTGGAGAAAGCATGAGTTGGCCCTCATCTTCATGAAGAGGCATATGATGTGCTAACGACTTTAATGACGCGAAAGCGTGCATGATTACGAGTTGTTTGGGGGCAGCGAAGCGCAAACACGACGGCCGCGAGCTTCGTGGCTTCTGTTGAGGTGTCAGATTTCTTTCGAACCTCTATACATTTGATGACCCTGTACATACACATATTGAGGTGCTTGGGTCTTTGAGGCCCAGACGGGACTGTGCTCGATAATTTAATTATGGACGGGGAGTTTACTTCGAACAAATACAAGAATAGTAATATCAGACAAGGAACAACTCAGTCCATTATTTGATGATGTGAGCAAAAGCATGTCAAATGTCCATTGACCTCTTAAGAGAATGTCCAATCATTCAATCATTAGGCTATGTACGAAAACAGGCTCCCTCTCCTAGCAATATGCTTGCTACATATACATTATCTCTAAACCGCAACGCTGACTATTTGCTCCTCATTGTCGCGATCTGATACTATCCAAAATCTGTTCTTGAGACGACATGATAACCTCCCGCTTTTTGGTATATCTCCGTTGCATATTAAATTGTCCCCCTTAGCTGCCCTCCAAAGGCCTCCTCTACGCAACCCTCAATGGCAGAATATGCTGTACCATCGTCTCACGTCTGCACAGCGGACACTCCGGCTTCTCACGTACCCAGTCTCCAATACACGACCAGCAGAAGACGTGTCCGCACTGTGTCGCCGCCGGATCCTTCAGCTCTTCCAGGCAAAGCGTGCACATCCTCTGCTGTCTCCCCTTGATCCAGCCCATAACCTCCTCATTCGCCGCCAAGTCATACCTCGCCCTCCCGCCCTTGGGCACCGGCGTGTGCGTTGTCCGTCCAATCTCCGCCAAGCTGCGCTGGTTACCCGACCCGCCGCCAGGCGTGCCCATCTCCACCAGCAGCTCGTTATTGCTGCTGTACGCATTCTCGTCCAACGACACATTAAGCGTGCCCGCAGCGCCCGGTCCAAAGGCCCGCTCCCGGATGCCCGCCTCGGTGCTGGCCTCCTCCGCGCTAAGCGGCGAACTCGACGACAGCTGCGCCGTCACATGCAGGTATCCCCGGACGAGCATCTGCACCACCAGCAGCACGCCGAGCACCTCGTAGCCCGCGCGGCCGCC